>JAAAKG020099348.1:0-15956 GCA_010014905.2 Druon quercuslanigerum | reverse complement strand
TGCCCCCCCCCCCCCCAACCCTATGTTAGCGTGACGTAGTTTCTCAATGGTCCTTAACATTATTTAATTAAATTTTAATAATGTCCTAGAAAATTATCACTGAGTTTACTTCCGCATTAATTTAAATTATGTGCTTACGCTTCCTCGATAAGAATCATAGAACTCCGTTGTTTATCTATGATGATCGATTGCAGATATCGCGACTGATAATCCTTTTTTTCGGGTCTTTGGTAATTTTGGACGGGTCACTGTATTAGATTTAAAATGAAAAAAAAATCAGAAAAAATATCCCATGATTAATATTTAGATGAGGCAAATTGGTTAAATAACAAAGTACAATTTGGCCTACCCTTTCATATATGTTCCCTTCATTCCGCTCAGACTCCTTTTCTGCATTTCGTTTTAATTCAAGTTTTTCGAGGCAGATATTTATTTATTTAAGGAACTAATTAACAGAAACTAAAATAGTTAAAAATCTTTTCGCGTCAGATTGAGAATTGTACTGAGAAATATTTGCCGGGACAAGGATATATGAAAGTTTCTTATCAACAGTATCAACCTGCGGCATGTGTGTCTTCATTAAGACTCTAACGAAAGATATCGGCTACTTTGAAGTAGCTAAGTCTATTCAACTGGATTAATTGACGTAGATTAACGCAAATCCCTTGCGATTGTGTGCCAATTTCAGGCTAGAATAGAATGCTATAAAAATTACCTCGTTATTATCTAGTAATATCGAGTGGGGAAAATAATTTTCAACTTTAATCGCTTATTATAAAATAATTATTGACCGAATGTAAATTTTTATACAAAAAAGTAAAAAAAAAAAAAAACCATTTTTACAGAAATGTACAAATAAATACAATAAACTACAACTAACATTTCAGAAAAGTAAACCTTTTTTTATCATTCGCACGAATTTTGTGTGTTTTTTTATATTTTGGTTGTATATTGTTGTATTTTATTGTAGTATTAACTTACTAAAAGAATTAATCAGAAAGCAGAATTACAAGAATTTACGGGAATTTACAGATTTTTCAGCCAATAAGTTGTTCTTTTTCAACCTAGGATAACAACTGTTTAGAATATTGCAATGAGATAGTTTTAAATTAAGATGTATACATGAAAAAACATGCTATGTTTCGACTTTAAAGGAATGGGCGAATATAAAAAAATATAATTAATAATCGTCATTAAACAAAAAATGCTTACTTTTGCAGTTTTTGTTTTTTCAATTGTCTAGCAATCGATTGTACAACATATATGTACTTTAAAATTATGCCATTGCTATATTTTAAATATTTTTCGTCCTAGGTGGAAAAGAAACAATTTTTTGACTGCTAATACAAATTGAAAAAATTGAGAAAGAATTGAGCACGATTATTGAAAATAAAATATTTAAACTCTTTAAGATAAAAATCTTTTCATAGAAAGTTATAAAAACTTAACTGCAAGTTGAAACACTCAAAATGGATTAATTTTGAATTTTACACTTTTAAAATTAAAGTTTATCATTTTTTTAATTCAAAATTTTTTGTTTCATTAAAAGCCGTTAGACTACAAAATTCTAAATTTTTAACTTTTATACATTGTATATTTCAAATGTCACCACGAAAGTATTAGTTCAACCGAGCGATGTCAAGTCAATTTGATTCTTGTCAAGTAACTTTTTTTTTTATTCTGCTTATGATAAATGAAAGTATAAATGTGGTTTTCTTTACTTATTTCGTATTTTTCTTCCAATATTTGATCCGACACGATCAAAACAAAAGATAAATTGCAAAATTTATAAATTTCAAAATTAAAGCATTCAATACAATTTTAAGCTAGAAAAACTAATTTATACATCCAAATTTTGTTGAAATCATTTTAAATACTACTTTAAATTTTTTTAATAAAAATTTAATAAAAATTGATTTTAAAACAAAAGAATTAATTTTCAACCAAGGAGATTAATCTCCTACCAAACATAAAAATTTTTAAATTAAATAGTTAACTTTTCAAACAAAACAAAAATTTTTTCAACCAAAAATGGAATTTTCAAAACAAATTAAAAAATAGTTCAATTCAATTAAAATAGATAAAATCTCAAGGAAAAATTCATTATTTCCTATACCAACCCAAAATTTTTAATTTCAATCAAAAATAGTATAATGCATCCGAAAAAGACGAATTTTTATCACGGTGGTTACATCCTCAATTAAAACAGATTAATTTTCAAGCAGCATTTTAACTAAAATTATGGAATACTTAACTGCTTTTTAAATTAAAGAGATAGATTTCAATCGAAAAAATTTTTTTTTAACTAAATAGTTACATTTTGTGTTAAAGAGATAAATTGTCAATTACATGGTGAATATTTAACTAAAAAAGTAGTTCTTAACAAAAAAATTAACATTAAACCAATCAGTTGATATTTCAACCAAAAAATACCCAAAAAGAGAGAAAAAAATTTCAACCAAACTTTTGAATTTTCAAGTAAAAGCATTAGTTTTTAATCAAGAAGATTAATTTTCTACTAAAAGTGATTAATGCTCAACAAAATACATAAATTTTCAACCAAATAGATGAACTTTTAAGGAAAAAACATAAATTTTCAACCAAAAATGGAATAGTTAAACTTTCAGTTAAAAAAAATTAACTAGAAAAAAACGAATTAGTAACTAACAAATAGTTAACTTTAGTGATATAAAGCTACTTTCACGCATTAAAAATATTTTTATTCCATTTTATATAAAAATTTAGGCAAATCACGCTCTTGAAAAAATGTCATGAAATTGCCATGTTATGAACATTCCCTGATAATAACGATTTCATTTTACTTTTTTTCTTCAGAAAAAAAAACTAATATTATTGGCAAAATGTTTAATTTCGACACTCTATTTGTTTATATAATTATGTCCACAGAATGAAAAGAAGTTTTTTTAGGAAGCTTAAAAATTAAAAAAAAGTTAAATTAAATAAATGTTATAAAAAAATACAAATACAGAATAAAGTTTGAAGAACTGCTACATCCAGAAGCACAACCACTTCATCTGAAGCCTTTTTAAAATTAAATTCTTTACAACAGAGTTTTAATGTTTAACATTAAACTCTTTCTTCTATGTTCTCACGACTATAATGGTGATCATTTCTAAAAAGAAATCATCAAAATCAGTTAAGAATTGTCGGCTAATAGAGCCTATAGTACTAAAGTTTTCGGAAGCTTAAAAATGTATGAAAATATGACTCACCTTCAAATTTTTCAAAAAGCTGAAAATCCAATTTTTGTGGGACCAACTTGGATCTGGAGTTGTTCCTAGAGTCAAGAGTGACCCTGTCCAACGTGAGACTGGCCACTCTTCTGAGCACTGTTCCGTCATTTGGAGATGCTTCGTTCGTACTGTGCCTCCGATATGGTGTTTCTAGTTCCGGGCACAAGTTGCCTTGATTTCCTGAAAAGATAAATTACCAGTAAGACTAATTTGAGAAATTTGAAAAGGGTAATTTGAGAAATTTTATTGGGAGTCAAAAATACAAAGAAAGAAAGATATGAAGATAAAGAAGGACATAAATTGTTCTGACCATAAAGTAAAGGGAGATCACAGAGTGAGATTTTTTAAAAGATAGAATCCTTATGTCTATATACTATGCTCAAATTTCTAAAAGGGAAAATCACAATATTATGCTAATTTTGGTCCGCTCCGGTGGAACAAAACTTGTATTGACTTGTAACGTATTACAGTTTCTATTAGAACCTTGTGAGTCATATTTCTAAATCATAGTCAGATGTTGCGGATAAGGAAAGAGTGACACAATTGGAGGAAAAATCTGAGTCACTATTTTCTTAAAATCGAAAGAGGGATTAAATTTTTATAATTTTTGTTTGCCAGAATCTATTAATTACGAAAATTTATGTAAATGTCACTCACTCGATGGGGCCTTACTCAACAGTTTTGAAAATTGGACTTGGCTAACATTTCTTGTTCTTTACCATTAAAATGTCCATTTAGAGATTTTATGTTTTATATACTAAAAAATAAAATGAATAAATAAAAAAGATTAAAAAATAAATTTTTCTCTTTATTAAGCCTTAAGGGGTCGTAAATACTACGTCAGACTGTCACGGGGGAGTGGGGTAACAGGTTTTGGGATGATTTGTGATGTAGGGTTGTAAGGGTAAACTTAGAATGTGACATTACACCAGGAAAATATTAATGTGAATACATTTTTTTAAAGCATGAAAAAAATGAAAAGTAATGATTTTACAAGTAAAGCATCTTAAGATAGACTTCTCACTCTCGCCTATTCTCCTCTTTACCCCCTTTCTAAACAATTCTTCGTTTTTCCCTGTTTTCAAGAATCTACCCCTAATTCTCGTTTTTTCGCTTAAATGTAAACTGAGATAATAGTAACCAATAAGAAAATACAACTATTTTTCATTGAAAGATAATTATTTTTAATTAAAAAGTCTACTAATATATTTATGGTTCATTACTCATCTTTTTTTTATTAAAAATTCGATTATTTGGTTGAAAAAATTTCTTTAAAAAATTCATTCATTTGTGGTAGAAAATTCACTTTTTAATGAAAAGGCAATAATAAATTAGGTTCAGCAGAAATAATTTTTTAAACAATATATTATTATTTATAATGATATTCTCTTAGAATAATGCTAGACATTTACAGCTTTTTCAAACATTCTCCAATTTTTTTCCACTATTAAGTTTGAATGAGATAATAATAATTGCAAGTTAACAACCATAATTAATTAAACAAATTATTATTATTTATACCCAGCTACTCTTAAAGTAATGTTAGAAAGTTAGTTTTTCTGGAAAAAAATTAATTTTTTTCCACTTTTCACTAAGAATGAGATAAAAATTAAGACATTTAACATAATTATAATTGTTTAAATAATTTTTTGTTATTTTAACTAATACTATCTTTGAATAATGCTATTAAGTTGCTGTTTTCCCTGACATATTCAACCTCTTGTCCAGTTTTCAACAAGAGCAAGGTAAAAACTAATAACATTTAATAAAGATGATAGTTTAAACAATTTATTATTATTTATAACTATCTTCTCATAGATAATTGCTAGAAAGTTGCGGTTTTTTTTTCTAGAATTTCGATCTTTTTAGTTATGAATCAATAATAAATGAAAAATAGGGGAATCATTTTTTAAGCAATCTCTTACTTTTTTGTGAACATGTTTTTCTGCAATAAAATAGATATTTGAAATGCCCTTATCTGAAAATTTAAGAAAATCTCTCAAATTTATATTATTAATATAAGATAAAATAGTTATAAGCAATAGCAGTTTTTTTTAAACAAATATTTTTGTCAACTTGAATTAATTATTACCTCACTCTGATTGAAAAGTGCACCAAAACTTGAAAATTCCAGAAAAAACTGCAACTTTCTAACATAATTCTACGAGAATATTATAATAAGTAATAATAAATTGTTTAAACAATTTTTACTGGCGAATTAAATTGATTATTGCCTCGATCTAACTGAAATGTTAAAAATTCGGGAAAAACCTGCGTGTTTCTAGCTTTATTCGGAGAGAAAATTGCTAAGCATAATAATCAAATTATTAAAAAATTTATGTTAAACATCTAATTATTAATAGAAAGTAGTATTTTATGTATTAGAAACTATTTGTATTAAAAAACCGAAAAAATCATAATTAGCGCCAGAAACTCACAAAACCCAATTTTTTATGTATGGGTATTTTGGCACCCTATAAAAAAAACTTATGGTGGTGATAAAAAAAAATATTTATTGGTATTATATACCTAATTCTGAAGATGAATGTTGTGTTTAAATTAGATTCATTTATTATTGAAGATTCTAAATAAAATGTACAAAAACGTATCTTTTTCTCATGGGACATACACCAAACTGCCTGAACCGTTTCCAATTGGAATGTATGCATGGGTGGCGCCTATGTGGGGATTAACTTTTTGCCTCCCCCCCCATCCCAATATTACAGAGAGAAAAATTGACATTTGAAAATTCATTATACTGTTCGATCAGTTGGTACTCTTAGTCCCGTAATCTGTCCACCTTTCCCCATATGTTTGAGAAGTCGCCGCCCATGATTACATGCTATTGCGCAAGATACTTGACTGAGTACTCGCGCACTGCGGTCCTTCCTATACGACTGTCGCAACCGCAATCGCCCTACTCCCCTGAGAAACCAGAAGGCTAAATAGTTCTCAGAAGGCCGAAAACAGAGAGACTGAAAGCGAGAGTTTGGTGTACGTGTTAAATTTCATGGTATTTGCGGAATTTCTAAATATATATTCTTAAAAAAAACGCATTCACTTGTATGTGATTTGAAAAAACTTTGCGGGCTCTATGCATGGAAATTCGATGAAAAAAATGTGGACCACCATAGTATTCATGCATGTGTTATATAAGAGGCGTAGCGTTATTTACGTAAACTTTTTTTCTTCTAAAATATTACTTTTTATTATGAATTAACAAAATGGTTTAACTTCAAACTAAGGTGTTGAACTTTCAACCATAAAAAATGAATTCGCAGTAAACAATATAATAGTTGTTATTTTAATAAAGAAAAATTTTTTGTTTCAAATGACAAACAATTGAATTCTTAAGTTAGTTGTCGTGCTAAAAATAATTTATCTGGAAAAAATTGTTTTTCTATGATTTTAAGAATAAAAATATTATAACTGATTTCATTTTAATAAAAAACATTATTTTTATGAAAAATATGAGAATACACGAAAAAAATTAATTTTAACCATATTTTTTGCGACTGAATTTTTTCTGACCGAATATTTTAAACAAAATTTGAAAAATTATTGACTTTCAACAAAAGACGGTTTTTTTGGGAAAAAATTCTCTACACTGCTTCCAATTTGGATAGTATACTTTTCTATGCTATTGTAAAATTTAAGATTTTTTATAAAAAATAAAGTTTTTTGTTTGAAATGAAATTGGTTATAATATTTTAATTGGTAAAATCATAGAAAAACTAGTTTACCGACGAGCTTTCTATAAAGCAGTCGAAGTTTCAACTAAATAGTGGAATTTTCGAACAAAAATATGAATTTTCAACCAAGCAGATTAACTTTCTACCAAAAAGACGAATTATCAAGAAACAGTTTAATTTTCTACTAAATTGTTAAATTTTTTAGCCAGCAAGACGAGTTTTCTACACAACAATTTGATTTTCGAACCGAAAATATGAACTTTTAACAAAAAAGGTCATTTTCAACGAAACAGTTGAATTTGCAACTATATTATAAAATTTACAGTTAAAACCCCTAACTTTTAACAAGCAAAAAACGAATTTTCAACAAAGTACTCGATTTTTCAAATTAAAAAAGATGAATTTTAAACCAAAAATATAATATTTTATATTTCAACTGAAAAATATTTGTATTTTAAAACAAAAACAGCTTAATTCAACTAAAAAAGAAAAATTTTTAACATACAAACTTCAATCTCCAAATTAAGCAGATTAATATTAAACCTAACAGTTGATATTTATAGCAAAAAAATCGATTTTTTACAAAAAAAAAACAAGAAATTTGAATAACATACATAAATTATCAACAGAAAAAAAATAAATTTCAACCCGTTGAGGCATGTTATAAATAAAATTCATAAAATTCCAACCAAATATTTGAACTTTCAACTAAAAAGGTGCATTTCCAATTAAAAATTTAATAATTAAATTTCCAATTTAAAAAATTATTTTTTAAGTAAGGATATGAATTTTTAATGAAAAATGTAATATTTGATATTTCAATCAAAAGAGATTCAAGTTGATTTTAATAAAAAAAAGCATTTTCAACAATGCAGTTTAATCCTCAACTAAAACAGATGAGTTTCCAAACAAATATTTGAGTTTTGAACAAAGAATATTAACTTTCTACAACAAAAAAAACGAATTTTCAACTAAATATTCGAATTTGCACCCAAAGAAATAAATTCTTCACTAAAATAATGAGTTTTCAACTAAAAAATGGAGTTTTAACAAAACAGTATATGTTTCAACTAAATATTTGACCTTAATAGAATTACAAGACCTTAGAGACCCTAAATCTTAGAGAATTGCCAAGATATAATTAGGAAACACGCGTGATTCTAATTTAATTCGGATGACAAATGCTAGTGAGAAGAATCTTTTGAAAATCAATGTGAAGGCCACTTGGGCCAGATAAGGAATGGTGGGATGAGAAAAGACTTGTGTTGTGTTTTACGTTCTAAAGGATATGATAGTAGGCTTAGTATGGGAATAGACTATAGACTATTAACTTTACCACTACAGAGCCACTACCATTATCGTTATTACGACACATTCGTTCAAGTACAGTTAACTTGGCAAACAACGACCTGGAACAAACACGAGGTCGTGGGTCACGATTGTCGAGACTCGAACAAATAGAACAAATAGAACAAATAGAACCCCTGCCCAATACGAGATGACATTAGATTGGACCGGATTAGTTCCCAATGTCTGAAGAGAACAATGCGCGGGAAAAATTTGTCTGGGTAAAAAGTGTAGAAACAATAGATATGGAAACTTGATTTCATTTTTATTCGAGAACGACTCGGAACAAGTCAATACTTTATTATGTTCTTGGTCTTATTTTAAAGAAGAGATTCCAAGCACTATCTGCATTCAATTTTCAAATTTATATGTCTGATACAGGGGTGGGCAAAAGTCTTCGCACAACTCTTTTTTATGTCTAAGTTCTCTTAATTTTAATTATGTCATAGCTAAAAAATGGTCTCTTAAAGGGGTTTGTTGCCCTTGAAATTCTGTTTAAAATTATCCAAGGGTGAAGACAATTTTACAATCTTTTTCAAAGTAGATATTGTAAAAAGAGTGACATTTTAATATTTTAATAAATGTTCAATATCTCCCGAAATAATCAGCATTTTTCAATGTTCTTGTGCTCATTTTTAAGCTTTTTTTCACCGTATCAGCAGCTTATTATTATAAATCGTATTAAAATTTCTAATCGAATTTAAAGAACTAGAAATTGTAACAAAGAAGGTGGCAAAATTTGAAAACATCTGCAGGCATATCAGAATAAAAATTAAATAGATTTATAGTCCGAGGAAATTTCATAGAAACTTCATGATTATATATTTTATATATTCTACAAAAATATTTTTGTTACCACAAAGAATATTGTAATATTTCCAATTTTTTTGTTACAACTTCGAGTTTTTTTCAGTTCGATAAGAAAAATGTTACGATTTATACTCATAAGCCGCTGTGATACGGAGATTCAAAATGAACCCAAGAACATTGAAAATTTTTGATTATTTCGGAAGTTATTGAACATTTAAGAAAACATTAAAATTTACACTATTTTTGCAATAGCTACTTACAAAATAGAACAATTGGATTCACCCTCGACTCATTTTATATAAAGAATTTAAGAGTAATTAACCCTTCGAAAGAATTGTTTTAGCTCTATCATAAATACAATGAATAGAACTTAATCAGTCATAAAAAAGAGGCGTGTTTTTTTTCTAAATTATTTAAACGTTACATCTCCAACAATTGTTTAATGATTTTTTTAAACTGATTATTGTATAGAAATATTACAATTCAAAAAATGATAGGTTAATTATGTTTCGATGATTTATCTATGTATTTTGATGCACTGATTTACAAACATGGCCTTGGTATGAGTATCTTAATTTAATTATCAAATTTATATATAGACATGTTTTAATTATTTAGCAATACTTTTTAATAAACTGTCTGTTTTCTATTAACATCATAATAATTAATCGATGTATTTTAATGCGCTGATTTACAAAAATGACCGTGAAAGTACCCGAAAATGTCATTTTACAAAAACTAAGTTTTTAAAAAAATAATAAATTACATATAATAAAAGTACAGGCGCAATATATTTTAATGATTCGTCAATATATTGTGATGCGTTATTTAAAAATATGGTAATGATGTGTCGTTTGTATTCGAGGTAACATAATTTATTTCGTGGAAATTTTTATGTCTATAATTGCACCACTCTCATTCATTATATTCCGTGAATTATTTAAATTAATAATTATAATCGTTATTATTGATATTTACTTGCAAATTTATTACGTTCGATAAGTCGTGCACTTTCAGCATTTTCAAATGTCTTGCTCTTCACTGTTAATAATGTTAATCGTAAATAAAATAATTCTGCGTTATATGGATTCACTGAAGACATTCTTTCAGAATCTAATTTTAGCAAGTATTTAAGTTCTTTTTTCAAAAAAAAAATCGGACAGGAAAATTGTCAATGAGGAGACTTAACTTTTAAAAATAGACAAATTTTCTGTAAGGCAATTTAGTTTTGTATCAAATAATTGAAATTTTATATCAACATGTTAAAATTTAAAGCAAAAAAGAAAAAGTTTGTATAAAACAGTTACATTTTCAATCCGAGAATATGGAGTTAAAAAAAAAGTTAATCTGGATCGAATCAGATGAATTTTCAACGCAACATTTAATATAATTTCAGTACAAAAAATGATTTTTTAACGAAAAATGTAATAGTTTATAATTAACCAGAAAAATATATTAATAAATAACACAAAAAAAGAGTTCGGTTTAACCATCAAATACGAATTTTCAACAAAATCTTTGATTTTTAAACATAAAAATCGAATTTACACCAAAAAAGACGAATATTCCAAAAAATACATAAATATTCAATTAGATCAAATTTCAATCAAGAAGATTAATTTTCTAACAAAAATACGAATTTTTATAAAATTGAATTTCTAAATCAAAGAATATAAATTTTTGACCAAAAATGAAGCATTTAAACGTTAATTGAGGAAAATTAATTTTCAATAAATAAACGAATTTTCTACAAGACAGTTTCATTTTGTACATTCTTAATTTTTATATCCAATTCTTGAATTTTCAAGCCAAAAAGACGAAATTTTATAAAACAATTAAAATTTCAATCCGAATGTTCAACAAAAAAGTTAATTTAAACTCAATGAGTTGAATTATACACAAAAAGTTAAATTTTCAGTTGAAAAAAAATTATTTGTAAACAAAAAAAAATTTTTAACTAAAATTATGTTCATTTTTCAACAAAAAAGTTAAATTTTCAGCCTAAAAATAAGAATTTTTTAGCGAAAAATGTAATTAGTTATATTTTAACAAAAATAATTAAACTAAATTTGAAAAACAGTCTATCAAGTAATTCAACATTCAGCCCGAAAATGTGAATTTTCAACGGAAAGTTAAATTTTTAATCGAGATAGATTAATCTTTGAAATTGTAGTTGAAATTGTAAACACAATAAGACCAAGTTTCTAAGTTAAATTTTCAACCCGAGAATACGAATTTTCAACGAAAAAGCTAATTTACAAGCAATCATTTGAATTTTTAACAAAAATATTTGAATATTTAGTTAAAAAAATTCTTTTTAGCTAAAAAAATAAATGAGATTTTCAACTAAAATTATGAATCTTTAATAAAAAAAAAGAACTTTTGAAAAAGTAGTTCAGCTTTAAAAGTAGTGTTTGAATTTTTAAATTAAGAACATAAAGTTATAACGAATAATGTGATAGTTTATATTTCATCAAAAAAGATTATATTAAAAAACTTTTAAAGAAATGCATCAATTTTTAAGCAAATGGTTCAATATTCTACCAATTTTTTCCATTTTTAAGCCGAAGCTGTGAATTTTTTACCAAAGAGTAAACCAAAATGTAAAAAAATTCAAAAAAATAAAATAAAAATAATAATAAAATAAAAAAAAAAAATTCGATTTGAGGAGTATGTCCGAGGTTCGAAAGCTCCTCAATATTGCATGACTTTTAGTCAAAGACTTCAAATTTTTCAAATTTTGAATTGAGTATACAAAATTTAAGTATAAAATCAAATTCAGTCCGCGATGAATTGCATCAGAGTTGTGAATACTTCTCATTAAGTTCAAAAGATTATTTATAAATCCCTGAAGTGAAAAATAGTGCGCCGATATTTTTAAGGATTATTCAAAGTTTTTCTTTGCTTTCATTAATGCTAATCTTTTTGACACTAATAATATAAGTTTTGTAAATTATTATTAAATATTATTTTGCCTTTATCTCATTGGTTAAAATTGAAAATTTTAATAATTTAAATCGGACAAAAATTGAAATGGTTTCGATAAAAGCAACTTTTTTATCGAAAAGATATTTTTGCTATGCAGTGAGGAAAAATCAAAATGAGTAATGGTTAAAAAATTAATAATTTCATGGGCAAATTTATTATTGATATACTTTCACAATTAGCCTTATTCATCTTCAACCTAAAGGTAGAGTAGCCCAAGGACAAATTTAAAATCTTGAAGAGACATAAATATAAAAATAATAAATCAAATTTTTTTGTTCCAATCACAATTATGTAAAACAATTTCTTAATATAATAACTCCCGATTTTATAGTTTCTGTTGTTAAATTAACATATGTTTTTCGTAAAAATTAAATTGAATTTGTCACATGACTCGAGGCACCACAGATTTTTGGCCCAGTATTGGTGGTTTCTCACAAGTAGTAAGAATTTTCCTGGTTAGTGCATAAGGACCATCACGGTCGAGAAACTCAGGATGTGATATGTATTACAACTTTTTTTACTTGCTATAGGATCCTCCCTATTTTCCCAAACTGTCTTGGATATTTTCGAAAATAATTTTTTTTAGTTTCTTAAAGTTTCATAGAATGTTCTTTCTTTTAATTAGCATTGCAATCTTTCATAAATATTAAAAGAAAGAAGCTTTTCATTAAAAAAAATGTTGGTTGCCCGTCGAAGAGTCACAGACTGATTTCTCAAAATTGTATGGGACACATTTTTTTTATGTGTGCCAATAGAACATTGATTCCGTTCCTATATTATGATTTCTATCTCTGCTGTCCTAACATTCTAGGCGTCAAACGTGCTCTTAGGAATAGAAAATGTTTCAGATCAACACCAGAGAAACTAATTAGGTACGTTCTCATGGTTCAATTGTTATACTGATAGAAAAGGAAGGACAGTTTTATCATCGATTAGAAAGTAGACGAGGTCGAGGGCTACTATTAGGTATTTTTCCTTTAATCATCAGCTGACTTCACCTCGTTCATTGCTGAGGGGGAAAAATGGACCAAATGCATGGGATTCGGTCAACTTTTAAAACTATTTTTCTAATATTTTCGTAATATTTTCGTGTTTAAAAAATATTTTTTATTTTTATGGACAATTACAAAAATAAGGTTTTGTCCCATGTATTTGGTCTATTGTGTTCCTCTCAGCACTCAACGAAATAAACATAGCGGGTGGTTGAAGTGACAATACCCAATTCGCTAGGAGGCGCTAGTGAACTTACATAAGTACCCGCAAAATTCGAATTCAAATTAAGCTAAGTAACGTTTTTAAATAAAGTTTTAATTAATGAGTGAAACAAAATATAAAACATGGGCTGCAGCTTAATGAAAAAATCTTGCTGCAAAGTTCGTTTCCTCATTAATAATGCTTTCCAACTTTGCAGTTCATATTTTATGACCCACCAAGTGAAGATTTAAGAAGTTTAAAAAATGGTTTATCCTACTTATACGAGTAAAATTTGTTTGGCATTCAAAACACAACAGTACTATATCTGGCATATTTGTTCGTATCTTCAAAACGCATCAATTGACCTATTGTTAAAATGAGGAACACTTTGTTCATATTAGGAATACTATAGTAATGCGTATTGCATGTTTATTTGCGTCTTCAAGACACATCGAGTGACCTATTGTCGAATCTTCTATCACCTTTTATGATCTAGAATACAGAGTTATCAATTGAAAAATATATCTTTTATATCAATGATATGAGAAGAATTTTTTTAATATTGGAAATAAAATGTGATATAATTTTTCGCGCGTTTTAGGCGCATTGATTGCATAATAAGGTAATACACAATTTTATTTTCATTTTTAAAAATTAAATTTTATGTTTAAAAATCACTAATAATACCAGTATAATATAAAAAAAAATTCTTTACGAACTTATATTTGTAAAAGAAAAAGGTGTACTCATTGTAAGAATACCACTGTCAAAAATCGAGGAAAATTATTTATAATTATAACATAAAACTCGTAATTGACTTATATTAAACCGTTTCATATATGCGGGGTGCCGTGATGTATGTGAGCTATAGCCTCTCAAAATAAAATTTATTATTTATGGCAGCAAGCATTACAAAATAAATGATTTCTAAAAGTAATTATAAATTTTATACCAATTTTGAATCATTTATAATAGCATTTATAAACACATCTATACAAAAAACTGAGGTTACGTTTTTTGGGTACAATATTTCCAATATTGCATATATGTTACGATTCGAGCAAGGCAATTATCATTCTAAATTAATAAATTCAAAAATAAAAATAAATGTTTTAAAGGGTTAACGTGATTCATCCCGTTTACCTATTTTGTTCGCTTTCGCACCTCGAGTCTCAGGAACGTTCAAATTGGAGCACTTTGCAAACGAATCACTTATTATAAGTGTAACCACTTTTGAAAAATTATCCGAGCTGGCTTTAACGGAGTCAGCCGAAAAACATTGGTGATTCAATTTCGATTTTTTTTTTATCAAATTGACCATGTATTTTTTCTGATTTAAAGGCACGTGATCTCATACCATGTGTTTCATGTTATGAGGGCGCCACTGTTTCGTTTAAGAAATCGCATTTTCCGGTTGCTATTTGGCCACTTTTTAATACATTTTTACAAATTATTAAATAAATAAAATTAAGTTCTTATTTTATATTTAAACTGCTTTGGAGTTAAAGTTTATGAAAGGCTTAACTATATAAGGCAAATAAATTTTTTTTGGAATACCCTATTAAAAAACTTTTTATGACCTACCGTAATCTAAAATGATCGTTTTTAAATTTGTTAGAAAAATTATTGGCAATATAAAATTACTATATTCGTTGTTGTTTACACCTTTAAAACTTGAGGATTAATCTATCAAATTTTGTTTTAATTTAGAATATAACACTACCGTAAATTAAAAAGTTGTTTACTGTGACAGAACATAACGATTGACCTTTTGATAGGATCTTTGCAGTCGTTTAGCTGATTTTTTTTCTATCTCGCGTTATTTACGAGAATTTTACAAAAAAAATTAAAAAATCTTTGATGATTTTTTTCAACAATATCATTTTATGGCAACGTAAAATGAATAAATAAATAAATAAATAGTGAATAATCTCCATTTTTTCTAGTTTACTTCATTTATTTATTACATAAACGTTGTTAAAACTGCTAAATTAGGTACTTTTTGGGTTTTCATAACAGGATCAACCGATTTTTTAATTAAATAGTTTATCTTTCAACCAAAAAGTCCAATTTTCAAACCCAAAAAGGGGAATTTACTGAATTAGTTGAGTTTTCAACATAAAAAGATGCATTTTCAATCAAAAGGTCAAAACTTCCAATAAAAATTATTAAAATTTAATTGAAAACAGTTTAGTTTTCAAGCCAAAAAGTCGAATTTTTTAGAAGACAGTTAAAAGATGACTTGTTTTCCATAAAAGGTGAAATTTCTACAAAAAGGACGAATTTTCGTTAACAAATTGCATCAATTTGAAGAAAATTGTTCAATTTTGAAGAGAAGGCGAATTATCTAAAAAAAAGTTGAATTTCCAACCCAAAAATATAATTTTTCAACTAATACTAAATTTTCTTCTGAATATTGAAATTTTCATAAAAATAGTTATACTTTGAACCAAAAATATGATTTTTCAACAAAAAAGTATTTTTCAAATAAATTGTTGAATTTCCAAACCAAAAAGATAAACATTTCTACAAAACATTTCAATTTTCAACCCAAAATCGTATTTTGGATTGAAAATTCAACTTTTTAGCAGAGAATTTGTCTTTTAGGCTTTAAATTTAAATAATTTGTTTAAAATGTATTTTTTTTGTATTTTGTATTTATTTATATATA
>JAAAKG020099337.1:0-15956 GCA_010014905.2 Druon quercuslanigerum | reverse complement strand
AAAATTTTTCATTTAGATTGTCGAATATTTATAAAATAAGTCAAGTTACAACCAAGATAAAATTTTGAACCGATAATTATTATTATAATTATAATTATGATAGTAATAATCGATAATTAATTTATTAATAAATTATACAAATAATAAATAATATAAAAATCATAATTTTATATTAAAACGCATCCTAAACAAGAACGAATTTTTAATAATATTATGTTTTAATATTTTTTATTTCGTCAGCATGCTATGAGGACTGAAACGGAAATCTCAATTTTTTATTTAATTGAAAACTGAATTTTTATCATCGCCCAGTGTTATTTTTTTATCACGTGCAAATGTTTGCCCGGAGCGAACAAAATCTCTCCTCCATTTCCTCGGAACATAATAATATTTCCTGATCAAACCTTTTTTTTTGTATCGATTCAGCAACACACGAGATAAAAATAGTAATCTTAATTTTTTTCAATTGAAAACTTTATTTTTTATTACAGTACAAATGTGAAAAAAACTTGCATAAAAGTAAAAATAAAAGTAAAAATAATAAAAAAACTAATAAAAGTAATAATTTTATAGACTTTTTAAAGTTCTTTTTAATTTATTATCACAATTAGTTATTTATTCTAAAAAAGGGGTTCAATGTAGTTTTGAATAAAAATTAGTTAGTCTGCATTAAAGTTTAATATTATACATTAATATTAAATAATATCAAATATTTTAAATATTAATAAGATTATTATTATCTATGTACTTTTTTAAAAATAAATTAAGTAAATAAACTTTTCTGTTAAAAATTTATATTTTTAAAAATATTTGTTGAAAATCCGTCTTTTTGGTTCGAAAAATTATCTTTTTAATTATAAATTTTATCTTTCCTGAGCAAAAATTCAAATGTGATTAAAAATTCATTCAACTGCTTTTAATTTCTAATTAAAATGTTTCTTGGTTGAAATATAAACTATTTCATTATTTGATCAGAATTCACATTTTTTTGGTTAACCTAATAATTTAATTTTCTAACAATTTTATACTAAAAAACGTGAATTAAAAAAAAACATAATAGTTGATATTTCAACCAAAAAATATTTTAGTTATAAATTAAAAACAGTCGAATTCGTTTCAGAAAATAACTAATTTTCACCCAAAAATTTTTATTATAATGATAAAAAATATTTAAACCAAATATTGGAATTGTCTACCATAATAATACAATTTTCAAACCCAAAATATGAATTTTCAATAAAAAATTTAATTTGCAACCAAACAGTGGAATTTTCAAGCAAAGTCATGAATTTTTTACAAAGCTGTACAACTTTTAACCGAGTAGTAAAATGTTTAAACAATAAAAGGTGAATTCTTATCAAGAAATTTACTAGTAGATATTTCACCAAAAAAAAGTTGTAATTGCCAATTGAAAGAATTTGAATTAATTTAAAAAAAAACGAATTTTCAATAAAACTCAACCTAAAAAATTTAATTTTCAACTAAACAGTTGCATTTTGCTTAAGAAAGATAAAATGTATCATTATAAAAGATAAATTTTCGAACTAAACAGATGAATATGCAACAAAACAGTTCAAATATAAATAAACAAAGATTTTTTAGTCAATAAGATTTTTAACAAATAATAAAATTTTTAACATAAAAGTAATTGACATTTTTTAAATACTTTTTTCAATGTATGTATTAATGTCAATAGAGATGAACTTTTTATCAATATTTATAAGTAAAAAGAAAGAAAAAATGTCAGCCGAACAGTTAAATTTTCAAGTGAAAAAAAAAGAGTTTTCTTCAAAACAGTTATATTTTTAGCTCGAAAATATAAATTTTCAACAGAAAAGTTTACTTACTTAATTTATTTTAAAAAGTACATAGATAATATAACTATTATTATTTATAATATTTAATATTTTTTAATATTAGTTTATAATTTTAAACTTTAATGCAGACTTACTAATTTTTATTGAAAACTACTTTGATGTGAATTATAGTTAATATGTCTTACGGTCATCATTGATAAAGAAAAATGATTTGAATGCGAACTTTCATCATTCATGAAACATTTTTATTTTAATCTCCAATTTAACATCTTACGCACGTTTCGATACAATGCGTATCTTTATCAAAGATCCATAAATAATATATTTTGAGCTTAGTATAATTAAAAATTAGTAATACAATTCAGGAATAAAGACTAAAAACAACAAATACCTGTGATTGATTGGTTTAAGAAGTCACATAATAATGGAGTAAACATCCTGTGTCATTTGGTTAATTGCTTTTTTAGTTTACATGTATAATTGTCGAATGTATAAAATTTTGTAAATGGATGTATAAAAATTATTATATTTCAAAAATGAAACGTAAACTAAATTATAACCGTACATATTTGTAATAAAGTGGTAACAGTTTGAAGGACAAACATAGAATGACAAACAGTAAATATATAAAGACTAGTGTGTAATAAACGTCTGAAATTGTATTTTTATTGAAAACGACTGATGATGAGTCGCGAAATTTAAAATAAGAAAATGAAGAACAAATTAAATTTTTTCCTTTTCTTTTGTTTTAATACTGCGTGGGCAATAAGAATTATTTTAAAATACTTTGATAAATTTTGTTGATGTTTAGAGTTTTTGATTGTAAATTGCTAAAATTCTTATATTTTTAAATTCAAAGTCAAAATAATGATCAAAATGCCATGAGTGCTGTAATAATCCTGTGTTTTGATTACCTATTCTGCAGTCTCTTTTGTGTTTTGCAGTTCTACTTTTTAGTCTCCGGCCAATTTCACCTATATAGATTTTATTGCAACATTTACATTTTATTTGATAAATTACACCAGATAAATCTTCAATAAAATCAGTGTCTTTCTTTTTTAATAAATAATTTTCGAGAGTATTCGTATTCGTAGTCAAGTTGATAATTATTTGCGTCAAGTTTTTTTTTTAAAAATTCAAATTTTCTTTTCTAAATTCGACATCGCCTAATTTAATGCGTCTGTCTACTAATCCTTTTATAATATCAATTTTGTGACAAAAAGAATTATGTGAATTAAAATTTTGATACCTTCCAGACCATGATGGTTTTTTATACCAATTAGTTAGTAAATTTCCATTCGGTGTTTTTATAATTTGTAAATCGAGATAATTAATAACATTGTTTATTTCACATTCATAAGTAAATTCTATAGATTCCTCGATGCTGTTAAAAACTTTTAGAAAAATATCAATTTTGTTTGTAGGAATAACAGCTAATATGACATCAACATATCGTTTGTATAGTATAGGTTTAAAATCTAATAAATTTTAAGCTCGATTTTCAACATCATTAAGAACTAAATCTGAAATAACTGGAGAGAAAGGTGAGCCCATCGGGCAACCAGAAACTTGTTTCTAAAATTTTGTATTAAAAGAGAAAACTGTACTATTAAAAACTGTTCTGGTTGCATTAGGCAATTTTTTTGTTGTTTTTTGGTTAAATTAGGATTTATATAAAGTTTTTCTTCTATGCAATCAAGAGCAATATCTATTGGGATTCTGTCAAACATTGATAGAACATCTAAGGATACTATTGAATAGTTTTATGGAACAGTTATATTTTTTAGTGTATCTTTTGCTACCCAACTATTTTCAACATAGGAGCTATTGTTGATGGATACTGGTTTTAAAATGTTAGAAATATATTTAGATAATTTATAAGTCGGAGAGCCAACAGTGGATACAATTGATCTCCAACTTAAATTAGGTTTATGAACTTTCGGGAGAGCATAAGCTTTGGCTACAACACTGTTGTTTTTTAGTTATATGCGCATTGCTCATTTATTAGTCTTTTGTTTTCCTATCGGTTGATAATGACATTACATTTATTTTCTAAAGTTGGAACTAAACTTGTTTTGATGTTTTCATATAATATGTCGTTTTTAAGAATGGTTGCAACAGGTATGTCATAATCATTTCTATTAGCGGCAACAGTTGAGTGCTTTTATCAGCATTTAGAAAAATTAGGTCTTTATGATCTTTTTTAAATTTTTTAACATATAAAGCAGCTTTTTCTAAATTTTTGAATTTGTTATTATTGGTGTTATTTGAAACTATGTTGGTGAGAGTTTTTCGTATATCAAATTTCGTATTTTCTTCTTGTATGTTTTTAATTGAATTTTCAATATTTGGGATTAAGTCATTTATGGGAATGTTGTTTGTGTTTGTAGGGACACCAAATTTGTTTCCCAAAACTTAAGTTTCAGGAACATCATCAGGTATCCCAACAATTGATAGATTTTTAAAACATCAGAGATTTCTTTGTTGTATGCAAATGACCTATTTTTAAGCAAGTCGAATTTTTTAATACAATCATTTCTTTTTTAATTTTTTAATTTTTGAAAGCTTAGTCCTTGTGAGTAGGAAAACTTATTTATTGAACCGTCAGACACAGTTCTTGAAATTTTATATTTTAAATAGCTGGAAAATTTTTCCAGTCTTTTTATATTTATGACAATATTTTCAACTTCAAGACGTAGACATTAGTTTGAAAATTTAATTTAGTATTTTGAAATTTTGATATAAGGTTGTAATTTAAATTATGGATCTTATATATGTTTGAATTATTTTGAATATGTGAAGAAAAAAATTCATTATTTCTACATCGTATTAGGAAGGTTCGTTTTTCTTTAAGACAAATTCATTTTCTGTTGGTATGAATCCAATCGAGCATTTGTTGCTTTGTGATGTCTCCATACCTTAAGTGGATATACGATAAATCACTCATCGTGGTGAACGCTGTTGACTGGTGATGATATATCTATTGATTTTTTATCTATGATGACCGTAAGACATATTAACTACAATTCACATCTATAAATTTCATCGGTCGAAGAAATTACTTGATTTGCATTCAAATCATATTATATTTACAAACTAACACTAGAAAGTGTCAAAACGTACCAAAACTTGAGAAGAGAATATTATAAACGAAATATGAATTCAACAGTCATAACGAATTTAAAAAGGATATAAAATTGACAGAAAAAATATAAAACAAACATAAATTTACATGTTGGGCCTCAACACCAATTCTTTGAGCCCTGGAATTCTTACTTAAAACAAGCATTCAAGATCAGTATTCCATCATCATTATTACGAAGGATGAATAAAATTTCATATTCATGATATCATTCGAAATTTTTTCTTGGAGGAGTGGGGGAGTTCTACTCATTTTATGTTATAAGTAAAATTATTTATCCTTGCATTTAGTTTAAAATTAAAAAATTAAATCATTTGTGTGACAGATATAATTTTTTTGTTGGAGAATGCGTTTTGATCTTTCTTTGCAAAAATAATTCTTATAGAGAATTCAACTATTACGTTTATACTTCAAGGTTTACGTTTGAAATAGACAAATTAGAATTCTGGTGTTATTTATTTAAGGCAAACGTTCATTCTGCAACGCTGCTCAGATCCAAGTTTCTGATCAATCGCTTTAGCGAACATCCCAAGTTTGGTGGGACTTACGTTATAACTAGACTCTCCACCATACGTCGAATCACTACTTAATTTGGCCATGACTTTGACTCACAAAATAAAGTTCTCGCATAAAGGTGGTTAGTTGGACGTGCAATTCAAACAATGACTAATACAAACAATAAAATAGCCTCAGCAAAGACTGAAACTTTGTTTGACAAAAGACCTGTACCCTGAACCATATGGTAGGCAAAAAATAGGTTTGATTATGAATGAAAGAGCAAAACAGCATCTCCGAGATCATGATTTTGTATCTTCTAGATTGATGTGGTATACAATGAAAGTAGAAATCAAAAGTTTATTTATCAAAGCGTGCTACGTCCCGGTTGATACTGGTGCACGAGAGGTGAAGGACGCCTTCTGCGACTCTTGAAATGATACAAGAGAATGAATGAAATAATGAAAGATGAACGACTAATAAGACAAATGTATGAAGGTAATGTGAATGTCAGTGTGCCTAGAGGCAGACCGTTGGAGCCGATAGTTATGAACTATGTAATTGCTCACGTGACACTCTAGTACATACCCTTAATCAATAGTTTAATTAATATTTTCTTTTCTTAATGTGCTAAAAAATAATTAATTAATTAATAATGATAAACGAACTAATACATAATAAATAATTAATAATAAGGGGTCGTAGACATAATACGGCATACGTTTTTCTCTTGTTTATATCGTTTTATCTCTCTTGGTATCAAGGAAATTTTATTCTTATCTTTCTTTAAACAAAGGAAAAACGTTTCACGTATTATGTGAACGAATCTTAATTAATAATTCTAAATATGTCGGAAGAAATTGATAATTTTAAAAAGCATTGATATTTGCTCTATTTTGCAATATCTGTTTATATAATAAGCTTAATTTCTTTGTTCATAACTTATTTTGTGTAGCATTTTCTTATGTTACAAGTTATTTCAAAGAAAAAATCTTATACTTTGTTATACTCTAAAGGATAAAGATTAGGAACTTGAATCAAATGTTAAAAATCAGCCATCCATCGAGAAACTCCTACACGGTACTGCATCTGGTTTTAAGAATAAACTAACAGTAAAAATTAATAAAAAATAATAAAATACAGGAAAGGATTAATAAAGTAGACGTTAATGTGATACTTACAGAAATAAAAGATAAAAGGTTGATTTTGATTACAAAACTTGTTGATATCACAATTGTTTCTGATGTACATATCATCATTGTGATGATATTAGATTTTGTGTCTTTTCTAAGTGAAGTCCAATCCATGGCATATAATGTTTCTTTGATTAAAATACTCTACAACAAGAAATTAAAAACTTACTATTTCATAGAAATAATTGCACATATTTTTGGGATCAAGATGATATTTTGCAAACAGAAATGAGATACTACATCCAGCACAATGTTAATAATAAAGCGTGAATTTTGTTAGAAGAAACAATTTTTTGTTATATGTGCATAATATGGATTATATATTAAATTATTAATAATTTATGATAAACGAAATTAAAAAGAAATAATATATAATAAATTTACCTGAAAACTCAGTTTGTTCCCATAAAAACAGAACAGCAAAAGTTGCATCATCATACAAATACTAAATAAAAGAGCAGTTATAAAATTATAACTAAATATATTTTCTGTCGCAACTTTATATATGCTGCAACAAATAAGTGCCGAGCTCATAAGGCACTGAATGAATAGTAGAATCAAAAAAAGTTTTTTATTATTGTAGTTACAAAAATTGTTTATTTCTATATAAATATCAAATAATTAAAATTTCATAGGAAAAAATAAAAGAACTAGTCCTCAAAAGCTGACAAGTTTCATGACACATGTGTATCTCTTTTTTAGGTTACAAGTTTTTACTATTAATTGTGTGTATAGCTAGTTGCTAAAAAATTGGATAACGAACATGGTTATCTTCTCTAAGTCAAGGAGAACTATGCCAGGCCTCGAGTATGCAAGAGAAACAATTAGCGAGAATATAAAGCGCCAGTATATGCGGCACTTTTCATTCTCGACAATTGACTCTATTTCCCTAGGGGCGTTTAGCGGAGCGATATTAAGGTTAATGCCGTAAGAGTGTCAGAGATGGTAATAAATCACTCTTAGTGCCGCATTGTGCCTTTGGATGTAGGCCATTCACGCATGAGTTGGACAACTAGATAGTATGTGTCCTAGATGCTCGGGATATGCATGGCACGCTCTGCAGCTATCATCGGGAATGTCTTGGCTAAAAATGTGGTAACGTTGTGTTAAGGTGGAAATGACACCGTCTTAAAATGCCAAAATGAAACCCTCCTTGCCCGACTTCAATCCGGGTGATTTAAGGAAAGCAAAAGTTATCTCACACGAAATTGACTGATCCTCCATATTTCTGTGGAAGATAACGTACATCCTCTTATCGAGGAGCTGTTCCCGGAAATTTTGTCCCTGTACTTTCTGAATTCGAGCTTTCAGGAGAGTATTCTCGAGATAGATAAGATTTGATGTATTTTGCTCAGCTGTGATACTGAATTTAAGTCCGAGTGTTTCAGCAGCCTCTTCCGCTGCTTTGTACAGAAACGCTCATTTGCCCACTTCTTCATGCTTCCTGACCATTTTAAGAAGAGGGTTGTGAGGTTGTGAAGACATTCAAGATTCAATATTCCGCGACCACCTTAACGGCGTAAGATGTAGACTCGTGGAACAGAAGACTTAAGACGCATGCTTTTGTTTATGTGCATAACCGTTTGTGCCCCGATATCAAGGAATCTGAGCTCGTTCTTCGTCCATGGAACCACTCCAAATAAATAGAGTAACTGCCGGCACGACAGGCATGTTCGTTGCAGATACTTTGTTCCTCGCCGACAGTTCGGAAGACACATCCTGAATGCGACTCTGTGGCACGCCCAGGTACGTATAAGTCTCTCTAGCCCAAAGGTGTCGTATAGCGCTTCTATCGACGAGCTCAGGGTCTTCAGAGATGGCATTAAGTTTTTCTCGCTTGAAATAAGTCTGCGCGTTTTTTTAGCCAAATTCCATTCCTATTTTCTTAGTGTATCGTTTGGAAATGCCTAGAGCTTGATGCAGTTGCTCTTTATTTTTAGCATAGATCTTAAGATCATCCATGTAAAATACATAAGTGACCTTGTGCTTTCGATTTGCAGGTTTGCCGCAAAGGTACCCCTAGGAATGGCGAAGTGCTAGAGATAGTGGAAATAATGTGAGACAAAGGAGGAGTGCGCTTATGCCGTCGCCCTGAAAGACACCCCCCTGCAGGGTGACCTTGTGAATTGCTACACGATTTTTTCCCGATGAGATAGTAAATTTGGTTTTCCAAAGTGACATCAATCTCTTTATGCCCTTGACGATTTGCGGATGAACCTTTAAGCTTTCCAAAAGACAAATGATAAAATTATGGGAAGTCGAATTGAAAGCTTTCCGGTAATCAATCCAGGCCATCGATAGGTCACGCTGGTAGGATGCTGTATCTTTGCGGACGCATCTATCGATAAGTAGGTTCTGCCGACATCCGATTGGCCTGTAATTCTTTGGGCAATATGAGGTGATAATAGGGGCCAGATATTGATGGGTTGAAAGGGGCTTCTTCCACCAGAAGGTGGGCATTCTTCGTCAAGTGTAAGGGCATCAAACAGCTCCTTACGGCTATTTATGTTCTCTAGGTCTTCGTCCAATCTATGATGTGTGCCAAAAAAGCGAATTTTCGAATTTCATACCCACCTAGAATTCAAATTACTCCCAAGAGTAACATAACCCTATTCATTTTTTGTTTATATTTATTTAACAACAATTAGATAGTGCGACTTTCATTGTTAGTTCTTATGGAGTTTTCGTCATTGTAACATAGGAAATTTTTTTGTAACTTCAAATTTAAACCACTTAATGTTTACCGATTTTACTTATATTCAAGCAATCGTTTCATCATAGACTGAAAAAGGATTTTCTAATATAATCTCTTTGAAATAAAACTTTATTGATAAACCTTACAATTAAAACAAGCTCTTTTTGATAAAAATGAACGAAATTCATGAACTTTTTGTAACTTTTAAACATACTTAAAATTTTTATTTTACCTTCAAACTTTTTATTACATATTCTTTAGCTTTAAAAATCTAAACTTGATTAATATATATTTATTCAGGGCAACTTAAGAACTAACAAAAAAAATATTCACAATTTTTCGCTTTGAAAAATAGTTGAGAACCTTCTCAATTTTACTAAGGTCACAAGTGCTTACGGTGCAATTTTACATTGAAGAATAACGCCAGGCATATACTGGCAGAAGTTTGAGTGACAGTCTAAACCTGACTTATTAAAATATTAATTTTTCATGATATTAGGCGTCAAGGGTTGTTAAAGAAAATAACATTTACAAAAAATTACTTTCTATTGCAATAATTTACCATTCATGGTGATTTCAAAATATGTACAGACTTTTACAAATTAGAGAATAAAAGTCGTTGACTTTTAAGCTAAATATTTTTTTACTTGTTACTTAAAATAGCTGCAACCTAGGCAAATTTGGCAGCGCAGATATTTGCCTTTAAATAATAGAAAAATTTTTAAAAATAAGAAATATACCCAAACTTTTTGACAGTAGTGTATGTAAATGAGAAATGGTAAATTTACATAATTATAATTTTACAGTTCACTAATCATAATAGCTGAGTTCAAATTTCATTTTTGTCAATAGATTTCGAGCTACAATATATTCTTAAATATTGAGAAATTCATTTCATATTTACATCGAAAACAATCATGAGTAAAGCATGAGATTATACTAATTATTCTACTAAGCAGAAATTTATAATTGAGGAGAGGTTCGAATCCAGAAAATGGTAGAATGGTCAATGGCCCGCCCACCATGGACTATTTACTTGTTTTATGAACAGGAACGCTGCACTCTCAGGGTGTCCAAAATCGCTCCGGTTCTCAACTTCTAACGAGTGGAAAATTTATATCAAAAAATTAAAACGAGATTCGCACTATCTAATTGTTGTTGAAAATAAAATTTTGATGAGAAGGGTTGTATTATGGTCAAGAATAGTTTGACTCCTAGGTGGGTATGAAATTAGAAAATTCGCTGTTTTTGGCACACCCTAATATATATATATATATATATATATATATATATATATATTTGCTTTTGACATCTTTTGATAGGACGCGCACTTTCTTTAATTATAAAAACAAAATAATTAAAATACATATGATCAGTATCAAGTTTTATCATGAATTGTAATAATATACATTCATGAAATGATAAATTTGTCATAGTAGTTATGAACAAGCATTAATGCGAAATAAGGATTAAATATTAAATTATTCATAAAATTTATAATTTAGTTGATCAATAGTGAATAAGCAGTCTGGATTGAGAAACAGAAAGTAATATAATATAAATTTAATATAATAGTGTTAAAAATAATGCTAGTATGTTCCCATTTTCGTTTATTATATTTATTATATTCATTATATTATTTTATTTTATCATAAAGATTCCTTATTTTTTAAATTAAAACATTTTGATATCAACAGGAAAATTGAATTGCGTTGCAGCATTTTTGATACCTCAGGATTTACTGGAGTAGAATAATTTACAAGAAAAATATACTTACTGTAGAATATGAATATGAATATTCTCCGTAAATAGAATATATTCCATGTCAATGTGCTTATATTTTTTTTTGTTTTTTATATTTGGAAACTAATGCACGCATGATCTTTAATCGACGTTGTAATATTGTTTTCAGAGCACAAGTTTGATTCATTAAACCAACAATTAGGCACTCCACTGACATATGTACTAGAGGTATCGTGGCATGGGTAATAATTGTTTGAAAATATGTTAGCCAAAAGGAGAGTGGTACTTTTAAGTCAAAAGGTCGAAAAATATTTAAAGATCTTACTGGTGCATCTCCACTTACAAGAATTGGTTCAATAATTATAGAAATGAAGGCTACAAAAAGAATGCTTGCGTATGCTTTGCACACCAACCTATTGAGGAAATTTTTTACGTGTTTCAATACATACTTCTCTACAAAAAAAAATAATTTTGTCTTGAATGTTTCTCTCTTTTATTCTGTATAGAAATTTCCTGTGAATTTCGAGGCATGCATTGATCTTCTACGATCATTTTTAAAAGACGCACAATTTTATCATGTTTGATTACAACACATAAAGCCTTACACAGCGCGCACGAAACATGAGCTATAAAAAAAGAATTTTTTTAAAAAGTCTGAGTTGGCGTCTCAGAAAAATTTATCAGAAAGAAAAAATATATGTGTTCCAAAATCATAAAAGTGAAGGGTGAGAATTTCATAATGCAAAAGAGTAATCTAAAAAATAAACTCAAATTATTTGTACGCTATATTCCGAGTATTTTGAGAATAAAAATTGGGAAAGGAATTATATGTTGAATGTCTGTTTCACTTTTTTTGTAATGATTAGGTTTCGTATTAATTTCTACCATTTTTATCACACTCAAATAAAAACCTTTGACATATTTTAATTAATGCAGCCTTTAATTAAATTGTTGTTGACTTGGTTTTATTCAATATTCTTAAATAAGTAGTTTAGAAGTATAATGATTACTGCAACATGCATTAAAAAAATAATTAACAGGTTTCATTCGATTGTCTTAGATCTTAAATTTTGCTAAATTAAATCGTAGAAGTCCAGAAATTTACAATCAATTTAAGGAACTGTTTGAAAAAGCAAATAAAAGTTTTAAATGTTCAATGTACTTTTTTAGGCTTCAAGAAGATATCCCTATAAGATATGCCCAAAAATTTCTTTAATTATTATTCACAAAAATCTCATTTATGATCGGACATATCTTTCTGACGCACCTATACCATTACCATGTATCAGACATCATTTTAGGGGCTGATCAAATTCCAATTTCTAAATCAGATCCAGAGATAATAATTTCAAAAATAGCACATTTTTTAAAAAAATTGAAATATTGAATCTGGCTTAAAATATCGCTTCTAGATTTATTTCGGATACACTCCTATAATCAACGAGTCTCAAATTTAGTTTAGCGGTTGATCATACCCGCTTTGAGATTAAGTGCAGAAAAAATATTTTCTAAAATAGCAAACTTCCTAAAAACATTATTAATTAAAATTCGAACAAGTTATATTGCTTCAAGATATCTTCCTGATACACGTATACCATTACCGTGTCTCAGAATTCATTCCAAGCTGGAATCAATTATTACAATCAGACATAATTTGTTACTTATTAAAATTAATAATAAGTAATTATTCTTCCAATTATTGCTGCCAATACTTTTAGTAATAAACATAAAAAACCCAAAAGCATTTCTTTGGTAAAGAATAATCTGTCATAAATATAATAAACATGCCGGGCCGGCCTGTCCTTACTTCGAGGTTTTGTTCAGATTCATCTTTTTGCCTAATCCCTGTAAGTAAATGTAGTTAATGTCAATTTAAAGTTTTCGCACGTGATATTTTATTCACTTTATTCAAAACATATCCAGTATATTTACAACATACCTTTTTATGCTGCAAATAAGCGTTAAACACAATTCACTCGCCCCCTGAAAGCGTCGAATATTATTACTATGTTATAGTATTTGTCATTTAGCAGACATTCCATAATGTTATTGCACAGAAAAAATTTAAATTTCCTTCTTTTTTTACATGTCTCACTTTATTATTTATTAAACACATTTACTATTTGCATTACTGCTGGACAGAATCTATATTTTTTAACACTTGTATCCATTTAAAGTTTCAAACGCAACCATGAAAACTATGATTAGCTATAAAAACGCGAAATTTGAAAATGCCGCTATAGCATGACTTCTCGCCTTCTGTTTTGCAATTCGAATAGCATACAACTTCTACGTACATGTAAGCCCCAGCGCGTCCACCCTATATGAATCTTCCTGTTTGAATAGATAATTATGGTTAGTGATACTCGAGCTCCTCGAACTAATGACAGTTTTAAAGCTATATTTGAACAAGAAACATTGTTTGTCGCGACCAATTATCTGAATCGTAGTGAACGAGGCGAATCAAATAATTTTGATTGAACTTGACTCAAGGTAAGTTCGTTTAATCGGTGATTATATTTTGTCGTCCCGTTCTTCTAGATCATTACACGTGCATTATTGAAGCATAGGCTTTGCGATTTTCCTGGAATAAAATCTTTCTTTTATGAAATTTCTTTATTAAACACACACACATAAATAATAATAAAGGAACTGTAAAGATTTATATGAATAATTGTTCGCGCAAATAAATTACAAGTGCAACTAAAAAAGCGAACACATATGATCAAATCTTATTATTGCATAGTTTGCATGGGGCTGTTCCCGACGAATCCGGATTTTCACCATAGCCATGGGCTAATTTAAGTGACCATCTGCCACTCCACAGGTTTTAGGGGTAGAAGGGACATAAGAAGCCATAGAAACACGAGAGACTGCATGAGAAAATCTATGGACGTTAAAGAAGCTAGAGAAGTATGCCCGGACAGAAAACTATGGCGCAACATAGTTAATAAGAAGAGTATTAGTAGAGTGAATGACGCCTGAAACAAAAGACCTTGGATACTAATGGACCCAAGTGGGAAACCTCACATGACGAATTTTTGAGGATCTTCACTTGGGGTGATTGCTAGACATTTGATTTTGATATTTAAATAAATAAAACGAGAATTTCAGATCAATCTAAAAATTCTATAACCCATTCCTCACGCCTACCGCGAAAGGGAAACGGCTTAATGGTGTAATTAATAATTAATATTAACGCCCCTACCCCCCCCCCTCCCTATTTCGTGGTCAAAGTACTCTTTCAATAGCCAAATTACTGTGGTGCATTCGTTGCTCGTCATATCTACGCGGACGGTTCTGTTAAACCTTTCAAAGTCGATGTTAGATAATTTGATAAGCTCGAAGGAGTACGTGAGGACAGGGATGGCATGGTTATTGATTGCCCTGATTTTGTTTGCCGAGTTGAGAGAACTTGTCAGAATCAATCTGAGTCGTGCAGTGACGGGACTTTTTAGGCTATTCTTAACTATCGTATGTTAAATACCCTTAGACAGATTTTGTACATTTTTAAGACTTCAAGCAATTATTCATGCGATACGGAAAAAAACGTATGCTTGTAATCAATCTATCTATCTATCAACAGCGTCTATGGTGACTAGATCTTTACTGCCTCACAAGTTTTTACAACATCCTTTTTGTTCTTCTATAAGAATGTCATTCTCGTTTTTTGTTATTCAATAAGGATGACATTCTCGTCGAAATGATAATATACCTTATCTGCAATAAAAGCTTTGAGACATCTCTTAATTTTTGGAAGAAAGACTATCGGTTGAAATTCAGATGGATGTTCAACGTGAGGTTTCTTCGGCAACATATTTATACGTAGTACCTATACTAAAAGGCTCTTGTAAAAACTATCAAGTACTTTGGACCAAACCGTTTTTTAATTTTACGAAACATGTAACAGCTTCGTTATTTTGTTTGTTTGTTTGTTTTTTGTCACCAAGGTTCTGTGTCATTTTCTACTTTCTCGTATCTTTATTTTGTCACACATTTTTGATACAACAATGTTCACTTCAATGTTCCCGCTCCCAGCTGCGAACCAATTCCTGACTCGCCAACCGGAGATTTTGCATACAACAGTTACATGCGAAAGGAATTAATATATGTGACCATCCGCGAAAAAAGAACCTAATGCGCATTGGCTTCATTTCACAGAAGGAGCGATTAAAGAGTCTTTTCAGATATATAAAAAATATTTTTTGTTATGAAAGAGCAAATAAAAAGCTATCAATTGTAGTGAAAAACTAAAAATTGATTTTTTCCGCATTAGGTCCCTTTCTTCGCAGACGGTCACATATATAAAAAGAACTTCAAAAAGTACGTGACCTATTCTTTGCTTGTACAGCGACTTAAGCGAAAACGGCGGCGTCCTTCCGAATGGAACCGAAGGGATCCGAGTCATACCGAGTATTTTCTTAATTTCACGAAGTATTTTCTTAATTTGCTCCTAAATTTCCTAACTTTCATTAAAATTGGTTTTACGAAAATTTTATCGTAATCCCGAATTCAGTAACAAACATTTGGATGACTCCGTTACTTTTTCGCCGGAAATTTTTCGTAAATTTACGAACATTTTCAACAGTGAGTGTTGTTATCACGTGAACAAGTTTTTTAAGGACCTTCGACAATATGTCAAATGTCAAATCGATAAGAGCCTTAAGCCAAATACTCAGTTATATTTCTGACTGAACAAAATAAATTGAGGGGTGGTATTTGGTAACCCCCTATACATTTTTCTCGGTTCAAGAGTTAGCTCTGTGTGTGTGTGTGTGTGTTTGTTTGTTTGTTTGTGTGTGTGTGTGTGTGTGTGTGTGTGTGTGTCATAAAGCAAAGCGCGCGAGAAGATATCGAAGCGTGACGAAAGA
>JAAAKG020099326.1:0-15956 GCA_010014905.2 Druon quercuslanigerum | reverse complement strand
CCCCTATCCGTGGTCGAAACGTTTGCCATCGTTGTTGTAACTTATATATATAATGCACGACTTTTAATTACAAAAATTCTTATGACCCGAATGCCAATATAAACAAATTTTCAAAATAAATTTGTAAATAATAATTAATAAAGGCGCAGTATGGATTAAAATGAGTGGTGTTGAAAGGAAAGTGATGAGTTAAATTGGACAAATAAGATGTATGCAACTTGGACATTAAAATTGGTTCAGTTCAGGGATCCTAACAGGCAGTTGGGCGCGTAAGTATAAGAAAAAAAGTTTGAATGATAGGAATTAAGCTGGTTAGGATGTTTTGAAGGAAAAGAGAGAAAATAGGAGCAGAAGGAAAGATGGCGGTTAAAGAGCAATGGATCTTAAAAGGAATGAGCGGCAGAAGGATAAAGAGGCATGGATTCGTCAGCTGGGAGAAGTTTGTTTGAGGTGGTGTAGAAGAATGGAACGGCGGTTAAGAAGACACAAGGGGAGGTGAGAATAAAATGATCGAGAAAGAGCGCATTTTTTGTGAAAAAGAAGAAAAAGGAAGTCAGGATCTTAAAGAAAAGGCGAGGTGTAGGTGCATGGAGGATTTTAATATGTGCTGACTCTTTAGAGAGAGAGAGAGAAGAATGTGCTAACTGTGCAGGAACGAGAATTAGAGGTTGGAAGTAATGTCTTCATGCTTATCTCACTTCTTAACACATCTCGGGAATCCTCCAGCTAGTGTTCCACCTTTACATGTCCCTTTCCTCATCATTCACACATTTCCTCTATTGAAGCCCTACCTACACACAAACACACGAACACATATCGTTATTGCTAAAAGCTTCTGCCTTCTTCTGTCTCCTTTTTCATACGAATACTGCAATATTTTTGCCCTTCTGCTTATTTCTTATTGGGCCGTTCGAATCCTTCAAATCTCTCCTTCTTTCACACTGTAAACAATATGATGTGGCATCTTCCTTGCTAACCCTAGTGACTTTTTAAATACCTCTCTTGTGAGCAATTTACTTTCTCACTTTCATTTTACGCCCACACCATTACTTTATACAATAACTGGTACATCATCAGCGAGTCAATCAATTTGATTTAAAAATCATCCTTACCATCTGAAAATAGCTTCTTTCCCAAACCGCACATTGGTCGTTGACATATTTCGGTCATTTCATTGGCGGTGTCTTCCGTTGGGTAATGTTCTTGCCTTTGTGTCGACTTTCTCACTTTTTAAATAGGTCTGTCTCTATCCTTAACAACTTGCGTCATGCGCGTGCTCAGCAGTGAGGCTCCAATGCCGTACAAGTTTTTGAATGCGAACGGACCTCTTTTTTAAACAATTCAGAGTAGAAAGAGATCATTTGAATATGCTGCTTTTCTTATCATCCATTGACATGGAAACTTGGAGAGGCAGCTAGAGTTTTAAATTCTCTAAAATTTAAAATTTTGATTATTTAATAATATTTATAATGTTTGCGTGGTACAATAAATGTAATATAATTATACTAATACGCTTATCTATAAAATAAGAACATAGAGAATATTTTTTTGTTAAAGTTTTACAATTTTGTACTTTGCACTGTTTAGGTTTGTTCTTTCCGCCTTTTACTTTCTAAATTTTCAAACAAATTAAAGAATATAAATTTCATTAAAAAACATTTATACATCAATTAAAATTTATTTTTATTAAACTCTTTTTAAATTTCCCAATCAACAGTTCCAAACACTGCCCGTGTAATCTTTAGAACTTTGAATATACGCGCGCTCTTTTGAAGTATGGGATTTAAAATTTTGAATTTACGCGCGCTTCTTTTCGAGTAGGGTAACATTGAAATCGGAATCGAAGAATCGATTCCCACCGTTAATTCTTAGATTCCCCGGAATCGGCTCGTAAGTCGGAATTTCAGCTATTTTTATTCATTAAGTTCTAAATGATGATAAGCCATATTATTTTACCTATGAAAACTCAATAAAAATCATTATAATGAGATGAACGATTAGAGGAGATTTGTTGCCTTTTTTTGTTCTCCGATGACATATAAAACGTTTCTCAAAAAATACTACCAAACACGTTATCGAAGTGGGAAAACAACCTTGAACAATGTAAAGGTCATTCGGAACTTCAGATTAATTGCTTGAAACTTGAAAATTTTCCCCTCATTAAAAATTCCCAAAAAACACCCCTGTGAAGTTGCATACGTTTGTACGTCGTTTTTACTGCTTGCACATTTAATATTATCGTTGGTACCATATTAGTTGCCCGACTAGGGAAAAATCAAAATTTCGTGCCGTTCACCTGAAATTCAAATTTCACAAATTTTCTATTTGCATACGCTTTTACGTAGTTTGTACTGTTCATGAATTTATTATTCTTGGTTGTACCCATGTAACATCAAACGTTATGATAAAGGGAAATTAAAATTTTCAAATTTAATTTAAATTTCGGAGCGATGGTAAGAAATTTTGATTTTTCTCTAGCCTAGCAAGCAAGAAGGTACAAACGAAAATATTAAGTATACAAACAGTATAAAAGACGTACAAATATATTGAAAAAGAAATTTAAATTTCGGGGTGAAGATGCGAAAGTTTGATTTATCCCTTGCCGGGAAACCAAGAGGGTACAAACGTAAATATTAAATGTACTGACAGTACAAAGGTCGTACAAATGTTTACAAAAGAAAATTCATGAAATTATTATTAGGCAGCTAAGTGAAAGGACCTGCTTTTCTAAACAAGAAAACGAAAAAGGCAAACATTCCTAACCGGAGGCATTTTGACATTTATTGTGAAAATTAAAAGAAAAATTTAAATGGGAATAGCGGTATAATAAAAAAATTAATAGCATCTATTAATTATTTTTAAAAAAAACTTATGAACGACATTACGAAGAATAAAACGCACATATAGACATATTAAGTGGATAGCAAAAATTTATCAGGTTCCTTCCACCACTCATGTTCCTGGGATTCCTGTATTTTAATGGCAAGTATACTATAATGTTCTGAAGATTATTTATGAATATTGTTACATATGTATGTTCTCTATCATTATTTTATTTTAAAAAGCTTCCAGTAGCAATTGTTCGTTTATAAATTAATTTATATATTTAACGTCTTAATATTGTACTTGTGTACAATGCAAACTTGAGCCTTATGTTTCGCTGCATTGTACAAAATTGAATCTCTAAAAACAATTTTTTTATCGGTCAAAAATACGTGTTGAAATAATTTATTTTTGAATCAATGCTTTTGAAAATCTAAAGAAATATTAATTGACAGCCTAATAGACACTGGATTCAAAAAAGATGTTTTTAGACCATCCTTTTATATTAAAAAATTTTCTTAATTAAAAATTTTTTCTTGCAGAATCAGATGCAAGTACTAACGTCCTAGAACTGAAATTAACAAACGACACCTTCATGCTAATGCCTTTCGGACTTCTTCCCCAAACTGCAGATCCTGACCCATTACCCCGCTGGATGCTCTATCGGCCAGAGACAATCCCCAACCCGAAGGAACATTTGTTAGAGCCAATACCACAACTGAAAATAATTCTCATACTTATCGCGTGGGAGCTCCACAGCACGCTAGAATAAGATTCGTACGTGGAAATTGGGTAGCTGAAAAATTCAAAACTCACGGGCGACCAAGTATGAATTCACGAGGTTTTTTGTTGATGGACAATCTGTTTATACTCAGAAATAAAATTTATGTAATGATGGACACTGGCAAAATTTATCAATCAGTGATAGCATACCAAGGCCGTGCCTTCCCTAATGAAGCCTTCATCCATGAGCCTGTTAATAGTTTAATGCTTGAGCATGTACCCGTTGTCGGTAGAACCGTTCTCGGTAGACCTGTCGGTCATTATGTTGTTGGTGAAACGACTGGCCGTGTACACCACCCACATCACTGATTCTGCTAATTTCATATGACTTATCTTTATTATTTATCTAATCGACAAATCGTTTAACTACTTAAATTTATTTGTGTAAAGAAATAAACCTGTTATTTATAAATATTAAAGCATTATCTATTCCCAAGATTTTTAACAGAAATTAATATGCTATTATGATTAAGAATCAGCAAAGAATTTCTTGTAGTAAATCTCAAAGCTGTGGTGATTGACACTTAAAGAAAGATTGAAAACTTCTGGAATATTCATATCGATTTAAAATTTGTTTTTACGTATTTTAGTTAATATGGTAGATTCAGACAAAACTAAGATTTTTTCATTCAAATTAGGCTTTTATTGTCATTATTTTCAGAACTATTAACTCTGTAGCTAAAGCAATTAAGGACGGTTTTCAAATTAGAAAATAAATTGAAAATTTTTTTCTATTGCACTTTGTTTATTTTTCTATCTGAAAAAGCCGTGTAACGATTCTTCTCTGAATGCACGAAGTCATTGATGTTGAAAAATTGACCGACTTTTTCGGATAGAATTATTTGTTTATTTTTACGGCATTTAGGTATGCATTACACAGTACACTAGTATACTAAATTTAATTTTATTGTCTATTCTTTCTTCTATTACATGTATACTGAATCTATTTTAGAGTTTTCTAAGAGCGTCGGATTCGTTCAAAATCTAAGTCAACCAATTTAAAACACATTTTTCCACCCATCGCGAGAGAAAAGATTATGATACGGCTAAGCTAGTTTTTATTAAACTAAAAATAACAAATTTCATTGTCCAAAAAGAATCCATAAGAATAACACATACTCCTAAATAAAAATATACCATATATGTTAAAGCAAACCAAAAAACAATATCTATTAGAAACCCTGACCTCTGAAGGCAACCGAGCATGATTTTGTGAAATGCGGCAGGCTTTGTTATTTATTTGGTTTTTTGATTAATACTGTAGAGTTTTGAGTAAAATTTAGATTTTTTAAAGGTAATTGGTAAAATCTTTTTCATTTAAAAATGTTATCTTATTTCACATCTTTTTCTTTGAGTTGTTAAGGGTTTGTGTTAATTTTTTGAAATAATTTGTGTGTTTCTTGGTGAATCCAAAAATAACTAGGAACTAGGATATGCTTACGTTTAGGCTCATTAGGTAAATTATTTGAAGGGTAGTTTTTAAGAGACTGAGGTCGTTTATACAAAACTAATTTTCACAGTTTTTAAAAAAGTGATCAAATTCATGTTGGTGTCGATTTTTCTTATTTTTTAAAACTTTCTGCAATGGAGCTGCTTGTGACTAGCATCTTCATTTCAAACGTTTTTTTTTGTTAAAAAAAGAGCCCAAAAATCGGGGTTGGAGCCCAAGAAAAGGTCAAAATTCTAATATGCTTAAAATGATTCTCAGTTTAAATTATACTTTAAGGGTAGTCTTGAGGACATAGGGAATGTTTTAGGAATTTTTGTGTGCAAAATTTGCTAAATGTATTGCACAACGTAAGAAAAATACTAGCGATCTACATTTCGATAGTTAATATTATATTTAATATAAATTCACTTTTAGTCATATTTTTATTTAAAACAAGTTATATAAATTATTAAAGTCAAGAAAATTAACTGTTTACACGATTTATTATTATTATTTTTATAATATTTTAATGCTGCTAGAAAGATCTGGTTTTTTCTAAAATGTCTGCCTTTTTGTCCAATATTTAATTAAAGTGTGGTAATAATAATTTAGAGTTTAAAAAAGAGTTGTTTAAACAATTTATTAATATTGTTAATAATATTCTTGTTGCTTAATTCTAAGAATCTTGCGTTTTTGTCTAAAACTAAAATTTTTCTGGTGACTGAATAATTAATTAAATTTACCAAAAATAAAAGCAATGGAAATATCAATCAAATAGTTCATTGTCGCTGAGAAATTTCTAAATGTTATTTGCAGGTTTAGGCCGAATAGGAAAATATGATTTTACAAAAATTCTACCAAAAGATAAGTCTATTGAAAGTAACAATGTGTCTATTTTCACAAGTTGAATGAATAGCATACTTTTTTCGTACCGGGCATAAAACGCGATTAAAAATAATGTATTATTTTAAATGAATTTATATTATTACAATTAATAATATGCATTTGTATTAAAACACACGTATTTTCATTATCTTATTTTAAAATTTTTTTAAGGTGTACATTGTATAAAAAACACAATTTTTTTTAAACTTGTTAATGCAACTTGTGTCGTTTTTCGATAAATTTAATTTGTGTATCTTTAATGTTATTTTTAAAATTCAAATAAAAAATACGCGTCCTAGCTCGTTTGTCTACAAATTTCATTTTTCCATTTTCACTGCTGTTTTTGACAAATAAAAGAAAAACTACTGCTATAAATTTTATATTTTTACATTCCCATTAGAGAAGGTATTATACGTCTGTAACCCCTCCCCCGACCCAGTTTTCATAAAATTTCCACGTTTTAAAACCCCCTGAATCCGAAAAACAGGTTTTTACGGCTATTTCTGTCTTTCTGTCTGTCTCTGTGGCTGCCTCTTTAGCTTTCTGCATGTCCGCCTATGAGCACAATAACTTTTAGAAAAATTAATCTTTTAGACTGGCCTTTGGTACAGTAGTTTAATTTCGTGAACTAAAGGTCAAGTTTTTTAGTCAGCTATTTAAAATAAAAATTAAAAAATTGGGCAAATTTTGAATATTTTTCAGACTAAAAAAAAACTACAACTTCTCTGCACAAATGTTTATAGTATTCAAAAAGAAGAACATTTTACCGTTATGACTTTTTAATGAAACGATAAATTACATAAGTTATGGCATTTAAAATATTCCAATATATATAATGAAAATATCATTTTAAGCAAAATTAGGCAGGATATGAAGAAAAGTCTAAAGAAGAAAATTGTTGCTTTTTAGTAAATTATTGGGAGAATTAACACTAGGGCACAACCGCATTGTAGAACACGATGCGATTTAATATTCAATTAAGAAAGTCTGTATCACTGAGGTAAGGGATATCATTTAGAAGTTTAGAAACAGTAAGGCTGCTGTGAATGCTGCTATGCCGATTTTCCATCCGCATAGCAGTATTTTAAAAAACCAATAGAATGTATTGGATGTTAAAAAAAACAATACTAAGTACATTCAAAAAATTAAAACGTACGTATACATATATATTTTCCTTTCCGCTTCCTTGAACTCGCAATCTATAGTACATACTGACATTTCCTCTTAAACTTCATAAGAATCTGTTGGAATAGTTTTTTAGATCCAGCAATTCCGGAAATTTTCGCTGGGTCACTTTCGTAAAAGGTAGTACATATACAGAAGCCATTCTTGGAGAGTCATTGTATTGATTTACAAAAGAAGGAACATTAATTATGTCCTTCTACTGCTCATGGTCCTGGGACTTCTTTATTTTAATAGCAAGTATACTATAATAATATAATAATTATTTATAAGTGTTGTTACATATGTAAGTCCACTATCACAATTAAATTTTAAAAAGCTTCAAGTAGCAATTTTTCATTTATAGATTAGTCAAACATACAACTTCTTTCAGGTGCGAAATAACGAGAACTAAAAAATATTGTTACAATTGTAAACGCTTCAAAGTTATATTCTGTAATTTGAAACTTATATTTAACGTCTTGAAATTGCACTTTGGTACAATGCAAACTTGTGCTCTATTTTTCGTTTTATTGTACAAAAGCGTATGTCTAAATAGATTTTTTTTATTTGTAAAAAATATTTGTGCGAAACAAATACATTTTTGACTTGATGTTTTAGAAAATCTAAAGAAATATTCGTGAGGCAGCCTAATATACACTGGCTTCAAGAAAATCCTTTTTTTACACCATCCCCTTATATTAAAAAGTTAGCTTCATTAAACTTTTTCTCTTACAGAATTAGATGCAAGCTCTAACGTCTTAGAACTGAAATTAACTAACGATACCCGGTTGGATGCTCAATCGGCCACTTACAGTTCCCAACCCGAAGGTTTACATTAAAGACTTATATGGCCATTATTATGAAGGAACATTTGTTAGAGGAAATATCACAATTACAGATAATGCTCAAACTTATCGCGTGGGGACTCCACTGCACGCTATAATAAAACTCGTACGTGGAAAATGGGTATCTGTAAAATTCAGAACTCATGGTCGCCCAAATATGAATTTAAGACATTGGTTGTCGATAGAAAAACCGTTTATACCCAGAAATAAGATTTATGTAATGATGGACAATGGCAACATTTGTCATTCAAAGATAAAATATCTAGGCCGTACAAGCCCTAATGAAGCCTTTATTTATGAGCCTGTTGATGGTTTCATCCTTGAGCACATACCCGTTGAAGATGGAACCGTTGTCGGTAGATCTGTGGGTCATTCCGATCGCGGTGAACCTGCTGAACATGTACACCATCAACAGCATTAATTGTGCTATTATTATATTATTTACTGATTTTTGCTTTTATTTTTTATTTATTTTACTTATTTAATTTATTGCTATATTGATAATTAACTTATCTTATTGTATTTTCTATGTACTACTAATCAACAATCGTAAAATTATGTAGATTTATTTGTGTATATGAATAAACCTGTCATTTAACAATAACGAGAAATTGTTTATTCCCATGATTTTGAACTAATTATGATATTCCTATTATAAATAAAAATCAGTAAGTTGTGTAAATTTTAAAGCGAAGATCTACCATTGGGCCTTTTGTTATTGGTTTACCCGTTGCACAAGTTGGCCATCCACAGCCTTCATTTATTAGTTGCTTTATTATTTACTGATGAATGTCCTTATTTTCTTTCTGTTTTAATTTACTTTAATTATCTTTTGCTGTTAATGTATTCTATATACCACTATTTAGCTGTCATAAAATCAAGTATATTTTTTCTTGTGATTAAATAAACCTGCCATTTGAAAATCTAGATTTTAAGAATTTCACATATTTTTCATTCAAATGTTTTTTTTTTTTTGCTACCCGGCCTTGGCTTGAGATAATGGATAGTAACAGTGCTTGGGGGGGGGGGGCTAACGCGCACAGTGAGTCGTGGTGTGAGCGATCGCCTGCAATGGGTGGTGACTACGGTGCACGGTTGAGCAAACCTTACTGTGGTGGCGGCGCAGTGAAGATCGGGGTGATCTCGGTGATCGGGTGATCTCTGATCGGACGCGTACGGTTATTAGATGAAAGAAATGCATCCAAGCGCGTTATTGATTTCTGGCCTTCTTGCTTCCTACTGGTGGGCGGCAGGATGTACACCTGGCGGGCCCCGTGTGGTTGGAGAAAACGGCGCCAGGCGGTTAAGCCTTCCATTAAACAAGCTGGAGGGGCAATGAGAATTGTCGGTTGAATTTACAGTTTTTGTTCTGTGACTGGCGATGAAAACTGCCGGTTCAATTTACAGTTTTTCTTCTGTGATGGGCGGTGAAAACTGCTGGATCAATTTCGAGTTTTCTTCTCTTCCGCTGGCCACCGCCAGCAAGGCGATGACCCTTTTTTTTTACAAACGGAAGATGGATGAAATTTTAGAATCGAAGATGACGGCGAATGTTGCTGTCGGTCCATGGTGCCAGACGCTGAGGCGGCGACACCAGCAACGACGAGGAGAACTGCTTCGGGTTTCCAACGGCTGGGAGAAGTAGTACGTCTGGCTCCGGGCTGTCACTGCTTACGACCGGCCCACTGCCCCTGCTGGGGGAGTCCGTCCCGGTTGCGTCCGACGGCGACAAGGCAGGCTTGGAAGAAGGAACATCTTCCGCGACACGAGGCGATCCGCCCTTCTCCGGTTCTTTGGTCAGCAACGACCTTGGCGACGGAAGTGGACAAGTGGGTGGCACTAACACCTTACGCGGCCGTAGTGGAGACTTAGGACAGTCGATCACCACTGTCCTTGGATTTCGGGTAATATTCTCCGGCGGGAGTACGTGGCGCGTTTCCTCGTAGAAATTCGGCAACCTAAGGCTCAACGGGACTCGAACGGTGTTCCGGCGCCGCTCTCTGGCATCCAAGGTTCCAGAACGTCCCCGGCGGATGTCCAGGAGGTTCCACCGTCCCTTCTTTAATACTCCGGAGTTCTCGGGGTTATACGGCCGAACGGTTGGCGCCGCGGATTCCCCTTCTCGACGTCTTTCCTGCTTTATTTCCTTCAGAACACGACGTCTATCGACCTCCCTCCGGTGGTTCCTGATTCGGAGCCTGGCCACGGACAATTCCCTATCCGACGGTTTACATTAGAGACTTAAATGGCATTTATTATGAAGGAACATTTGTTAGAGCAAATACCACGATTGCAGATAATGCTTAAACTTCATGCGTGGGAACTCCACTGCACGCTAGAGTTAGATTTGTACTTGGAAATGGGGTATCTAAAAAATTCAAACTCATGGGCGACCTAGTATGAACTTACGAGGTTTTTTCTTGATCGACAAGCCTTTTATACCCAAAAATAAGATTTATATCATGATAAACAATGGCAACATTTATCATTCAGTGATAAAATACCAAAGCCCTGCATACCCTAATGAAGCCTTTATCCATGAGCCTGTTAATAGTTTAATCCTTGAGCATATACCCGTTGAATATGGAACCGTTGTTGGTAGATCTGTCGGTCCTTCCATTTACGGTGAACTCACTGGCCATATACACAATCATTAAAGAAGAGTATTTGTTGTATAAACCCTCAAAGTTAAAATCAACCCTTTTCCGAACTGCCAGTTAATGGTCCAGCCCTTCGGCGTGAACAGCAATGGCTAAAATAACCTGAATTGGTACAAACTGTTAAGTTTTCAAAATGACCTAACTGTTTTTGATTACAAATGTCTAAGTTAACTTTGTATTGTAAAAATTTCTAAATGTTCTATAGAGCCTTAAGCTTTTTGGGATTTTATTAGCCGATATGGAATTTAAGCTAGAGGCCGGAGTGTTAGGAGGAGTTAGGGCAGTATGAGTGACAATTTGGTCACTCGCCTATGTGGCTTAGATAGTGTTGCTGGCAAGAAGCGAGAAGGTCCTAAAGGAGATGATGAAGAGGCTGAAAAGATATCTCGATAAGAATGGAATAGTACTGAAAGCTATAGATTCAATGGTAAACGTGAGCAGGAAAGAAGGTGGAAAGTATAAGGATGGGGAGTGAAAGTGGAAGCGAAATATGGCCAATGTGGTGAAAGAGTTTATGTACCAGAGTTTCTTGATTTGTAGGAATAGGGAAGTAGGTTGTCACACAAAAGAGAAAGAGAGAGAGAGAGAGGAAGGGAGAGGAGGAGGGCTAATGTGGTGAGGAGGCAGATAATATAATCATAATTCCTCTTTAACCTTAGCTCTCTTATTCTCTCCTTTTCTTTTTTCTTCCTTCTCTCCATGCCGTTCTTCATCATTACATCATAAACCTTTTACCACTCCTCATGCATCCGTTCAACTCTGGCTCAATTCCAGCTTCATCACCAAGAACTCGTCCTTTTACTCACACTCCCGACGGCCTGTTTAAATCCCTAAACTCGTTCTCCCGGCTTTCCTCTAACAATATAATTATACGTCTTTCCTTCCAGCTGCAGTGCCCACGTTACATGCCTCTCATGTTTCCTATTTATCCACTAACTTATCTTTTCACACTACACCTCAACTCCCTGAAGTATCACACTCATCTCTAGCGAGTAAAACAATTTCAAACTCCTTTCAATATTATCTGCAAATAACTTTTCTTCCAACCCCCAGACTATCTTATAAATACATTCACCCTCCTCTCTCTCTGAACTTAAATATCCATCATTTTTTCCATTTCTCTGAAAGAAGAAGCCCAGATACACCAACTTTTTTAGCTCGTCCACCACCTTTCCTGCTAGATCCGGCCCCATCCCTTGATTCTTCCACCTCCATTACCGAAAAATATAGTCTTGGTTTCTTCTGCATTCAGCTCTAACAGATTCTTATTGAGCTATATTTTCAACCCATTTATCATCCTCTTGAGAACCTCCTCACCTCTGTCAAGCAACAATATTTCGCCTGCACTGTAAACTATTTGGCAAAATTTTCCTGAAAGACCGTATAATTCCCTAAGGAATTGGTAAAAATACTGAAAAATTTAGAAAATTAAAATAATACCTTTAATTCTTGGAGAAATTTCCCTAAAAAGGTAGTAATTTATCGAAATGTTTGGAAATTTTTCTTACTGTTCGTAAAACTGAATTATTCGTACTGGATGTAAGCACCTGATTTAAAAATGTTTAATCTTCCACGTAGAGGAGGTAGATTTTCTTAAGATACTTGAAGTAGTATCATATGTTTAGAAAAATATTTTTTCCTAAAATTTCGAGCTAATGTGGTAGTTATCTACAGGATTTTTTTCATCTACGGGGAAATTCGAAATCCCAATTAATTGACATGGGAATATAATCATTTTTTCTCATTATAATGCAATATTTTTTTATTGTTTAAAGTGGTAAATTTTTCTAAAAACATTATGTGTTTATTTAACCAATTAATTAGTGTATACTTTCAAACTTTTTAGAAACTGAGCTTAAGATGTCAATCTTTTTTAAATTGGTATCCCCTCCTACTTTTTCTTAAAAATTACAGAATTTGTTTAAGCAATTATTTTTCGATATCTAAAAAAATCAAACAAAATACAAGATATACCATCAAGTAAGATTTTTAAATTATTTTTGGACAGTAATTACCTAAACAAATTATATTTGTTTAAGCAATTAAAAAGTTGTAAATTCATTCGTACTATAGACTTTTTAGTCAAAAACATAATTTTATGTTTCCTATTTTACTTAATTTTTCTAGCTATCGAAAAAGAACTGCTAAAGCAAACAAGGATTGTTAAAACAAATACGCATTTATTAAAAATTACAAGAAATGTATCAAAATCATGTAATTGTTCGACAAAACGTAGCATAGGATACTGATTTTAAAAGGAAGTTGATATACCTGGCTTAATTTTTATAAATTTTGTGAATGGACAATAACTAATTATTTAAATGATTATAGTATTTTTAAAAAGACTTGACTACTCAAAACAATGACAATTACATATTATCAGAAAATACAATAATTTTTTTAATTTCTTGGAAAACAATAATTTTTCAATAATTTTCTTTTTTTTAAACTTTTTTTAAACAATTAAAAATTGTTTAAAAAGTGATTAGAAATATTTAGGGCGCCACGAAAAGGGTGAGAAGGGGTTTGAAATGGAAGTTATTAGTATGATTTAATTTAGTAGATACTCCTCTTACGTGCCAAACAAACTTGGCACGATTTAATGAAACCCTGTGAAATGAGTTCAATTTTTTTTTTTAATTTTAGTAAATTGAATTTGAAATTAATGTCCAGATGGATGAAGAAAAGCACTCTATCTCTGCGACCGTCTTATCAATAAAAATGAGGCGTCTTCCTTATCGAACCCATTGACTACATTATATACATCTCTTGTGTCCTATTCACCTTCTCACTTTTATTTGACCCCCACACCTTTACTTCATACAATAGCACGTACATCAACAGCGAGGCAAAACATTTAATTTACGTCACAAAATTATCAGCAAATAACTTTCTTGATAATCCTAAATGTGACCATGCACTCCACAATTTCTCCGCAAGAAAAAGCCGAGGTAATGAAAACTTGTTACGTCCTGGACCAGCCTTCCCTTCCACTTACACCCTCTTTCCTTATCCCTTCCACCTCTTCCCTTCCACACCGTCACCTTGGTTTCTTCTGCGTATAACTCTAGGCTTCTCTTATTAAGTTACATTTTTAACCTCTTCGCCATCTTCTTTAAGACTTTCTCGCCCCATGCTAAGAAGACCATGTCACCTGCAGGCGCGAGTGACTAAATAGAATCAAATCAAAGAAAGGTTTGAGCTAAGTGGAAACATTTCCCTGAACCCGCTCTCCTTTCAAAAACTCTCAAAAATGATACCTCTTCTCTAACATTATCTTTGCCTCTTTATATATCTTTCTTATACACTCTTGACCCCTTCTTCCCTGAATTTCGATCCATCAAGTGTAGCTGAACGTTGATGTTTTCAATGGTACTCCCACCAAGCTAAGCCTGATTCTTATTTCGACGCACTCCTTTCTTTTCGAATTTTCCTCTTTCCCCTTTTCGCAATTCCTCTTAATCTTCCTATTATATTTTTACATTCCTTATACCAGAACGGCTTCACATTTCTTTTTTCTACTTTCTAAATATCTTCTTTAGCACACATCCTTTCATTTTCTCTTTCGAATCCTTCCATATATCATCTACTGACTCACCTGTGAAGCCAACTTTCCCTAACTAATCCTGGTACAGTATCACCTCTCTTGTCTTGCTTCTTGACTAGCTCTTTTACTTCAGACTTTTGTCGAAAATCGTGCCGTAGTTATTGAAATCGTTCATTTTATACATTTCATTAAATAATTTAAATTTAACGGCTAAGTGGACGGACTTGGTTTTCTAAACAAAAAAGTGAAAAAGGCAAACATTCCTAGCCGGAGGCTTTTTGAGATTTATTGTAGAAATATTTTAAAAAATTGAAATCGGAATAGCGGTATACTAAAAAGCAAATAGAACGTATTGAATGTTTAAAAAGCTTCGTGGACTACATTAAAAAAATTATAACATACATATACATATACTAAATAGCTAACAAAAATTTATCAGGGTAATTGTATTTAAGCGTTCATGACACATTAAATTTTTTAATCCTTGTTTGTCAAAGAAACATGAGAGATGAGAAAGCTAATTTTATTTTTCGTTTTCGCTACCTCGACCGCACAATCTGTAGTGCACATTGACATTGCCTCTTAAACTTCAGAATAATCTGCTGGACTACTTCTTTAGATTCAGCAAATTCGTAAATTTTCGCTTGGTGAATTTCATAAAAGGTAGTACATATATGGAAGCCATTCTTTGCGAGACATTGTCTACATTTACAAAAGAATGAAAATTATCTCTGTCCTTCCACTACTCACGTTCCTGATATTTCTTTATTTTAATGGCAAGTATACTGTAATGTTATTATCATTATTTATGGATGTTGTTACATATTTATGTCCTCTATCATAATTAAATTTTGAAAAGCTTCCTGTAGCAATTGTTTATTTATAAATTAGCCAGACATAGCACAAACTTTTTTGGGTGCAAAATAAAGAGAAATAACAAATAATGATAAAATTATACAAGCTTCAGTACTGAATGCGGCAATTTAAAACTTATATTGAAAGTCTTTAAATTTTTTCTTGCAGAATTAGATGCAAGTACTAACGTCCTAGAATTGAAATTAACAAACGGCACCTTGATGCTAATGTCTTTTGCAATCCTCCCCCGAACTGCAGAACCTGACCCAATACCCAGTTGGATGATTTATCGGCCACGGAAAATCCCTAACCCGAAGGTTTACATTAGAGACTTATATGGCAATTATTATGAAGGAACATTTGTTAGAGGGAATACGGCAATTTCAGATAATGCTCAAACTTATAGCGTGGGAACTCCACTGCACGCCAGAATAAGATTGGTAGGTAGAAATTGGGTATCTGAAATATTCACAACTCACGAGCGACCACGTATGAATTTAAAATACTGGTTGTCTATGGAAAAGCTGTTTATACCCAGAAATAATATTTATATAATGATGGACACTGGCAGCATTTCTCATTCAGTGCTAAAATACCACAGCCCTATATACCATAATGAAGCCTTTATCCATGAGCCTGTTAATGGTTTAATCCTTGAGCCCATACATGTTGAAGATGGAACCGTTGTCGGTAGACCTGTCGGTCATTATGTTGTCGGTAAACCCACTGGCCATGTGCACCATCCACAGCACTAATTGTCCTGTTTCTATATTCTTTACTGATTGTTATGATTTATTTATTTTATGTATTCAATTTATTCCCCTGTTTATAAATAACTTAATATTTCGTTAGTTTTCGTGTCTGCTACATTCGACTAATTCACAATCATAAAATTACGTAGATTTATTTGTGTAAATAAATAAGCCTGCCATTTAAAAATAATAGAGTATTATTTATTTTTAAAA
>JAAAKG020099315.1:0-15957 GCA_010014905.2 Druon quercuslanigerum | reverse complement strand
CAAATTAAAAAGGTAAATTTTGAGCCTGAGAAAGGAATTTTTTAACTAAAATGAGGAATCTTCAACCAAAAATATATTTTTCTAAAAATATCAATTTTCAGCGAAAATTAGAATAGATTAAATGTAAAAAAAATAAATGTTCAACAAAAAAATGATTTTATTAACCAAAAGTAGAAGAAATATATTTTTAATTGAAATAAGGAATTTTCAAGCAAAAAAAATGAATTCTAAACAAAATAATTTAATTTTAAACCCTAAAGGTGAATTTTCTACGAAAAAAGATATAGTTTCAATAAAATACATAAATTTTCAACTAAAAAATTTAAATTTACAAACCAAACATAGAATAGTTTAATTTGCAGTTTGAAATGTATATTTTAAACAAAGAAAAAAACGAGTTTTCAACAAAATTATTTAGTTTTCAACTAAAAATATAAATTTTCAAGAAAACTTGGACTCAGATAAAAAGTTAATTTTCAACTAAAAATAAAGGAATTTGCAGCCAATTAAATTAATTTTTTATCACAGTGATGAAGTTTTGACCAAATAGTGGAATTTTCAACACAAAAGATGAATTTTCTATAAAAAATAACGAATTTTTAACTGAATATTTTTTTCTCTAACCAAAGAAACGGATTCTTAACATAAAAATATAATTGTTAGATTTTCTACAAAACAGAAAATTTTATAGAAAAAAAGATTCCATTCATATCGAAAAAGGTAAATTTTCCACAAAAGATGGAAAAGTTAGAGTGAATTATCAACTAAAATGATCAATCTTCAACTAAAAAAAATTAATTTTTAAATGAAAATGAATTTTCAACTCAAAAGATAAATTTTCAACTAAAAATAGAATAATTAAATTTTCAGTACAAAACCTAATTTAAATAAAATCAAAGTCATTTTTTAAAGAAATAGTATAATTTTTAACTAAGATTAAACTTCTATAAAAAGGTTTAATTTTCAACTAAAAATGGAAGTTACATTTTTAGCTTAAAAATTAAATCTACATAATAAAAAACTAATTTTTTCCTGTTAAGAATTAATTTTTAAACTAAAATTTAATTTTTTTAAGTTACAAATTTATCTGTTTAAATTTTAGTTGTCAATTTATCTTTTTTAATTTAAAATGCTAGTATTTTATCAACAATTATTTTTTATTTAATCGGCAGCTGGAGGCAACGACACCTTTCAAGGATAATATCTTATAAATAAAGTAAAGTTAATCAATAATAAATAATAATAATAAATTCAATAATAAATAAGATAATTACTGGTGTTATTCATGAACTTAAATTACTTTAAATTCAAAATAACTTTTTTGTTGTTCAGGTCTTCTTCAAGTTATTAAAAAAATGTATGATATAACATTTATCAGTGCAGTAATTAATTATTCTTAATTAATTTTTGTCAATTCTAGTGATTTTCTTATAAGTCGAAATTGTCGGAAATAAACAAAAATTTAATTTTAAAACTCGAAAGAGACGAGATTAGCCATTGCGACAAACAAAAATTTTTTATTTCTCTGAACTCAGAATTCAATTAAGATTTAATCAATTTCCAAAATATATCAAGTAATTCAAAAATATTTAACAAACGTTTTAAATATTTCGCAAAGATTTCACAGAGATTTTGGAAAGATTACATAATTTCACAAATATTTCACAAATATTTCGAAGATTTCTAAAAATTTCAAATATTGTGCAAAGATTTAAAAAGTTTTATAAATATTATCAAACATTTAAGAACATTTTAAATATTTTGCAAAGATTTTAATGATTTTCTAAAGATTTCAACAATTTAAAAAATATAACACATGTTTCAAAAATATCTTCAATACTTTATAAAGATTTCAATGATTTTCCAAAAATTTTACAAAGATTTTTAATTTTTCGGATAGATTAAAAAAACTTTCACAAAGCGTCCAATGATTTTCTAAAGAATTACATTATTTTAAAAATATAATCAAAGATTTATAAAAGATTTGTAATATTTCGCAAAGATTTTTGATAGATATAAAATATTTCACAGACTGTAATGATTTTTTAAAGATTTAACAATTATATTTTTGTAATGCATAATAAAGATTTAAATTGATCTTCAAATATTTGAAAGATTTTAACAATTTAAAAATATAAAAAATTTTTTAAAAATATCTAAAATATTTTATAAAGATTTCAATAATATTCCAAAAATTGTACAAAGATTTTTAATATTTCGGATAGATTAACAAACTTTCATAAAGCGTGCAATGATTTTATAAAAATTTAAATCATTTTAAAAATATGATCGAAGATTTATAACACATTTGAAATATTTCGCAAAGATTTTTGATAGATATAAAATATTTCACAGACTTTAATCATTTTTTAAAGATTTAAACAATTATATTTTTTTAATGCATAATAAAGATTTAAATTAATTTTCAAAAATTTGAAAGATTTTAACAATTTCAAAAGTATAACAAATGTTTAAAAAATATCTAAAATATTGTATAAAGAATTCAATAATATTCCAAAAATTTTACAAAGATTTTTAATATTTCGGATAGATTAAAAAAAATTCACAAAGCATTCAATGATTTTATAAAAATTTTAATTATTTTAAAAATATGATCAAATATTTTTAAAACATTTAAAACATTTCGCAACGATTTTTGAGAGATATGAAACATTTCACAGACTTTAATGATTTTGTTAAAGATTTAAACAACTATATTTTTTTAATACATAATAAAGATTTAAATTAATTGTTAAATATTTGAAAGTTTTTAAATATTGCATAAAGATTTCGGATAAATTAAAAAGAAGTCATAAAAATTTAACTTATTTCCCACAGATTGAAATCATTAAAAATATTTGTAATAGGATAACAGAACCTTTCTTAAAAGTAACGGAACACTATCCTAATATTCGTAGAACCAATCGAAAAAGGGGGAGGGGCGAAAAAACTTTTTTTTGTGAGAGTGAAATAAAATGAGATTCAAAATTTATGCGCAAGCCCAAAGGGACAACGCCTGTGAGATGCAACCTGGCGGGCCCGAGAGCATTTCGCGCTGCATTTGCGCAATCGAGATGAGTCAAGGGCGCGCTCAAATTTGTACTACTTAAACCTTAAACCCGAAATTTTATTCAAATTTAATTTCGTGACGTAATTCTGTATATTGTATCTATATTTGCCTGAAATTATTTTTTATTGCATAATTTCAAATAATGCAAATTGAATATTTAAACAATTGGAAAGATTTTTTTTATTTACACGACACAGCCCACTATATTTCGAAATATTTTACATCAACTTTCAGATTTGTAATAATGGTAATTAAAATTTTCGATAATTACCATTTTCTATAGAAAAACTAATCAAAATAGATGTATCAAGTAATATTTAGGTGACCCAATTTTTTAAATAAGAATGTGTGATGGACCCGCGAGCGCGCGCATCGTTAAAATCCCATCGAAACATACTAATTGTTCAGGTTCATACATAGGGCTCCCAAAGCCTAATTTACTTGAAAAAAAATGAAAGTGACCTAATTAAACCGTAAAAGAGTTCGAAAGTCACAAAAACGTGACTACAAGTCACGAAAATGTGACTAATTTTTTTAATTCAAAAGAATTGTATAAAATTTATTTTAAAAATCCAGATAATTTTGAACGAATTCATGATGCGTTCACAAGAGTTCAGAATGAATTCAAAACAATTCCAATTGAAAAAATTTAAATTAATTGAAAAATAGATATAAAAAAATTCCATTTCAGTATAAAGTTGATTTAATTTAATTTCTAAATTTGAATCAGTGAAATGTGCCTGATTGTCAGTGAAATTTCACTGAGTGAAATAGCCAGAAATTGGTCCCTAGCAATCAGTAAAAATTTACTTATTCATTCAGTAACAAAGCACTTTTTAAACTTTATCAGAACTCCACGAAGTCAGTTTAGCACTCATAATAAAGAAATATTTATTTTTTTATTAATTATTTATTTTTATTCATTTATTTTATTTATTTTATTATTATTAATTTATTTTTTTATTTATTTAGTAAAACCTTAAAATCCATAAATATGATTAAATTGTAAAAAAAATTGAAAGTTTCGATGCTTTTAAATGACTGAATTGATTAGTGAATAATTCCGAAATCAAACACTAATCAATGAAATGTCTTAACTACTATTTCAATCAGTGAATTTTCTACTGAATCTTATTTAGAGAGTGAAATAATCCAAGAAAATTCGAAAGATTTTGATGAAATTGATAAGAATTTCAGTGAATTGAACAAAGATATAAAAATCAAGAAATTTCAAACAAATTGAGGAAAATGGGAGTGAATTGAGAAGAATTTAAGGGAATTCAAAAGACTTTTATCAAATTCATAAGAATATTAGTGCACTGCATAAGATTTTAAAAATTCAAAAAGTTCCATCGCATTGCGTAAAATTCTGAACCAATCTATTTATATCATTAAATTTTCAAAATAGGGAAAGAAAAAATCCAAAAATTTATACATTTCTAATATTGATAATATTTAAAACATTCTTTGTAACCAAAATGTAAATAAAAAAAAAGTTATTGCCACAACTAAAAGCAAACTTGAATGAAATTCATCAGAATTTGAGTGAACTGAATAAAAATATAAAAACCAAAAATATTTGAAACGAATTCAGTAAAATACGGATGAATTTAGAAGAATTCGAGGGAATTCAAGAGATTTTGATAAAATTAAAAAGATTTTGAGTGAGTTGAATAAGATTTTAAACATTCAAAAGGCTCCACTGAATTGTTTAAATAGGGGATGAACATAATTCAAGGCGAATTCTACAGGATTAAAGTGAATTCAAAAAAATTTAAACGGGGGAAAAAACAATAAATTAAATCATATTTAAGTAAATTTATAGATATTGAAGGGCAATAAAAAATTCAATTAAATTCCTATAAATTTATTTTTAATTTGGAAAAAATGCGAGTGAATTGAACAAATTTTTAAAAATTCCAATTTTTCCATCGTAGTGAGTAAAATGGGAGTGAACATAATTCAGAATGAACTCAAGAGAATTGAATTAAATTGAAAAGAATTTAAAAAATGGAGAAAAACAATGCATTGAATAGAATAGAATTTAAAGGAATTTAAGCACAATCAAAATAAATCGATGCAATTCATAAAAAAGAAGCGAATTTAAAATTAAAATAATTAATTAAGTATGGATCGAATTTAGATAAATACAAGGAAATTCCAAAGAATTTGAAGATATTCATAAGATTTCAGGGTGATTTAAAAAAACTTTATGGTTAATAAAAGGAAACTAAAAAAATCTATTGAATTCAGTGAACTCAGAATATTTGAAGTAAATTTAATGAAATTCGATATAAGGTCAGAGAATTAAAAAGAATTTAGAAGAAATTAATAAGATTTCAATATAAATTCCAAAAAAATTTTAAATAATCGAAAAATCGAAAAATCGAAAATACTGCACTTGTTTTAATAAGATTTGAGTAAATTTAGAAGAATCCAAAAGAATTTAAGAGAATTCAGGAAGAATAAAAAAACTCAAAATAATAAAAAAGAATACAGGATAAATAATTAAGAACTCTGGGAAATTTCGAATGGATGGAAAAAAATTTCTAAATCCACAATATTTATTTGATTTAAGCACATTACAGTGAATTTAGAAAGAATTAATTGGAATGTAACAAAATTCGAAGAAATTCAAACGAATTCAAGATCAATTAAAAATAATTCAAGTAAACAAAGGAAAATTAGGAATATAATAAAATTTATAGTAATTCGAATTGAATTAAAAATCCAAAAAGGTCCATTGAACTCATTAGATTTTTAGGGGAATACCAAAAAATTCAAGGTGAATTAAAAAAATACAATAAAATTTATTATTATTATTAATAATAGTCCTTACGACTTCTCTCTTTGAATTTTTTGAAAGAAGTGCTTAAAGTAATATTTTTATTTAAAAAAGTGACGATGATTTTATGGAAGTGACGAAAAAGCAATTTGAGGAAAAAGTGACTAAAAGTAATCGAATAAATAAAAGTACTAAATTTAATCCTTCTTTTAAGATCTTATCAAACTCTCTGACACGTTCCATATGTCTGCAATTATTTTAAAAAATAAATAGAAAAAAACGCGTTTGAATACAAAAAATAAATAAGTATAAACTAGTCGGGCATTGCTCTTGCAAGAAATAGTCCACTTCTCATTTTATCCCTTTCGGATACTCTCGTTTCTACAGAAATAGCGCTATCCTTTTCCAGCTAAGCTTCAGGCCTCATCTTCCTTTTCCTTTCACTCGGCTGACGTTTACTCTCTCGGCTCGCTCCAAGCACAAGCCTGCTTTATCTCACTCGCTCAGTAGCGTCTTTCTCTTTCTGTTTTCTCGTTTAGCACGTGATCGACCACGTGTTGCTATCCTACTCTCGCTTGGGCATGTGCCGCGCATGCGTCAGCTACCGTGCGCTGCTCGTGCTGCGCGCGCGCCTCGTTGAAACGACTTTTTCCACTGTTTTGTGTTCGTGTTCGGCTCGACGCGAGCTTATCTGTGAGCTCACGCTTATACGCCTGCGCATGTGTCACTCACGCTTTCGCGCATGCGCGTCAGTCGCACACGTGCAGGACCACTTCTACTGCGAGTCAGACCAGGTAGCCGAGCACGATTTCAACGCTTGCATAAAATTGTGTACATGAGGCTATGAGAGTTTGTGTGTGTGCGAGTGTTTGTAAGCGGAGTAAATCCGAACGTAACCGTCACGAGTTGATTTTTTCGAGGGAAGCGAACACAAAGCATTTTAATTAAAAGTTCTACTTTTTACGAAAAAAGACAATGGAGTTTGGAAATTTGTTCTTGAACTTTAATTAAGATTTTCTTATTGGAAGTGAATGATGACTAGCATTGCAAAATAGATAAGGGGAGTTTTTAAACATTTTTCACGTTTAGGAAGAAAGTAAGTAAAATAGGATGATTTTTCAGGAAAGTAGGGAAAAGATGAATTTTTAATCCAAAAATACGAATTTTTAATGAAAAAAGATTAAATTTTAACCCAAAAGAGTAGCATTTTCATCCGAAAATTTTCCACTATACATTATGATTTTTTAAACAGAAATAAAGAACTCAACAAAGGATGTAACCGTTTATATTTGAACCCAAGAGTATTTTTATTTTAAACCAAACACAGTTGTGTTCTAACAAAAAAACTCGTATTTTTAACAAACTAGTTTAATTTTCAACCAAAAAATATGACATTCCTGTCAAAAGAGATGAGTTTGCAATTAAAGAGGACGAATGTTCAAAAATGAAAGATTTTTTTATCAAGAAATGAAGAAAGCTTAATTTATAAAAACTAATTTAATTAATACATTTAATTAGAGTTTAATTTTGCAACGAAAAAGGCGAATTGCCTAAAAAAGAGTTAATTTTTCAAGCAAAAAAGATTTCAGTTGAATTTTCAACACCACAATATGAGTTTTCTAGAAAAAAGGTAACTTGTAACCACATACTTGAATTTTCTAACAAAATAATTAAATTTTTAGCATACAAAACATAACTTCTTTATTTAAAAAATTAAATTTTGAACCAAAGAGAATGACTTGTAAACTAAATTGTTGAATTTTTAACTAAATAATTACTTTTTTGACAAAAAGATGAATTTTGAACTAAAAGTATAATAGTAGAAATTAAAAACTTTCTTATCGAATTTTCTTCATCACGAGTTACTGAAATTCAAAGAGAAAATTTCGAAAAGCGTACTTTTCAGGTTTCAATCTCTTCAGATATTTTGAAATGAGAAACATGATTTTTTATGAAAAAAGTTCAAAACTTACGATAAATAATGATATTGATAATATTTTCCGTACTTAAGTTTTTTTTCACTGTCACCTCCTACCAATCTTTTAAATATGGTTGAATTTTAAGCAATCGTGGTTTCCTTTTTCGAAGAAAACATTCCCTAAAACTGTACTGTTTTTAATTTTAAAAAGAAGTTAATAATATTCAAATAAAATTATTTGAATATTGTCGTAACGATATCCCATAGAAAAGTTTAATTTCAAAATTGAAAACAGGAAAGTTCTAGAAATGCAGATGTTTTTCCCGAAAAAATAAGCAATAGTACAAAACTACAATAGCAAGAAATGGATAAAATAAACGATTTTTTTGTAAGTTTTTAAATTATTCCACCAAGAATATTTTTGATATGTAATGACGTTATCAGCAGTACTATTTTTTTCAGACATACCATTTTTGATTAGCCGAGATATTAAGCGAAATAAAGCAGAATAATTTTTTTCTTTTAAATTGTTCTCTCTGCATGAATATGCGAGCATAAAATGGAAAAGCGTCCAAGCATGAGCTTCACCCTCCTGGCTACTAAAGTTACAGTGCCTTTTCTCCCTCCTCGCTTTTCAATGTGTGCAGGGGTTTCTTTTACCATACACACACATTCACACAACTACCTGTGGCGTTGAAAACGTAAGCCTGCCGTGCACGCTTCGGAAGAAGCAAGACGCGAGCTGCGCATGCGTCACTCACAGCTATATAAGTCGCCTGCTCTCATCCCATTTCACATTCAATCACACCCACTCGAACGTGCGCTCCACGTTACGTGAAAAAGAACCAGTTCAACTGACGTCCTCGTGCTTCGATCGCACGTGCACTTCCCACTCTCACACAAGCAAAAAGTGTCCAGTTCTCGACAATATTTGTGTTTCGCGAGATCCATCGCGAAACTACAAAAAAAGTGTTTTCTACTATTTCCAAAAAATATTTTTTTGAGAAATTCACAATTCCTTCGGGAGACAACCGAGAGTCAAGATGATCATCCTGAGAGTACCAATCGAGCAATCAGCGATGAAGTTCATCAAAGAATCACTTCTGAGGGCACACGCTTTTCTTGAGAAGATGAAAGAAACCAGAGGAAGAAGGCGCAGGAAGATGAAGTTCAACTTTGAGGAGGTCAGAAATTGTGACAACGAGAATCTGGAGAACGAGCTGAAGGAGATCTCCATGGTTCCCTGTCAGTGACTATCAACAAATGTCAATCATTTAAAATAAATGACTACTGCCAACTTCAATCCATCTTGGAAGAAAATTGCCAAATTTTAAATAATTTGGTCAACCTGAGGGGTCTGAATATTCCTTTTGATGATCTACCATCAAAAGCTGATTCAACATTTGCTGAACATCACCCACAACTGAAGTTTCCGTAAAGCCAGCAGACAATTTCACAGTAAGATTCTATGATTTGTTGATAAATGTTTTCATTTATTCAGAAAGTTTTGCATTCAAACAATGTTTCACTTCCGTTTTGAATAACTGTTATTGTTTATAATACCGAAAACTTCTGCTTAATGCTTCATTTGATCTCGTGTGTTTTTTTGATTTTGTACTTAGCTCGAGATGATTGTAAATTTCTTTTAGTTTAGCTACACTACGATATTTTAACTCAAATTGCTCGCGTTTCACTTACTGTTAATTTTTTATTGTGTAGAGAATTAGACTGATATAATTGTGATACTAATTTAGGTAGTTAAGAGTAGCTTAAGGGTTACGTCCCACTTGTCGAACACTGTTCGCAAAATAGGCCGCCCAGTGCACAATTTTGAATATGAAATTCTGTGATTGTACAGATGTTTTTACTTTAGGAAAATACTGTGATCTTAATGAATTTATAACTGTTTTCTTTCTATCAAACTGTGATATCAAAGAGTTTTATTCACGTTAATTTTTTATAGTATGAAATTGTTCTTGAAACTTTTTATTAAGGTTCTTTGTTGGGAAAGCGTTTTTTAAAACAGTTGACGTTTTTGTTATTAATTGTTTTGATTTGTTGTTTTCATTTCCTGTTGACTCTTTGTTGTTTGTTATTTGTTTTTTGTTACTTGTTATTTGTTCTTCGTTGTTTGTTTTTCGTTCTTTGTTCTTTGTTTTTCGTTGAATGTTATTCTCGAAAATTTTATACATGTTTTTTGTTAGTATATTTCAAACTGTGATCTCAGGGAAAGATATTGTTTTTAGTACACTCGAAAAGAAAGACTCTTCTTTGTAATTGACAAAAAAGAAATCTTTTTTTTCGGGTAGAATTGTGATCTCATTGAAGCTATGTGATATTCTGTTATTTTTGATGAGCATATTGCACAACACATAAATCATTGTTTTGTTTAACCTTTTAATAGCATCATTCTATAAAAATATCATCAGTATAGATACAATAAACTAACATTTAAAAATGTATTTCATTCCTAATGTTCAAAATATGCTCATCCGTTATGTTTAAAAATGTGATACAAAACTAAGCTACATGTGATAAAAATGTTATGAAGAGTATATATTATTGTTAAATCGACGTCTTCCAACTATAGATTTAAAAACTGTTTTGGCAATATTAGATTTAATTTGTGAAACCGGCAAAAAACGATAAAAATCGTAGTGTTGAAAAAAAGTAGGTTAATTTTAGGTTATTTTAGGATTACAGAAGCTCGAGCGATGCTTTGTGATACGTAGATAAATCATAGGTCGAACAGGTTTGATAATTACGTCATTCTGATCGGCACTTATGTTTAAAGGGTATACTCGAAATTTTTTACTCCATCTTCTTTACGACAATATGTAATCACTAGGAAATGTTTGATTTTCATCTCGTTTTTTATTGTAATCATATTTTCGCACCTTCCATAATATTACTTTTATGTGCACTTGCGTCTAACCTTGTACCACGTTTTCTACTTGTTTTTCGAATTATTGGACAGCATGATCCAATTTTATTGTATAGGTTTTTGTGTGTGACTTATGTTATTCTCATGATTGATATTTCTTTCATCAATAAATTGTGTGTTTAATCAAAATATCTGACCTTTATTTCTGTGACCTCTCCCAAATTTCTGCATCATTAATATTAAGAATTTTTTATCGATTTAATTTTTTTTTATACTAAAGTTCAAAAGATTGAAGAAAATTTGTTATCGAAAACGAATTATTGGAAAAAAGAATGGCCCAATATATTCCGTAAAATTTGCAATCTTAAAGATAAATATTTAAAATGAAATCGTAAATAATAATTTCAAAATAATTCTAATTTGTATATCCTAATAAATAGGCGATAAGTTTTTCATCAAAAATTAAAATATTCAAACAAAATTAAGGTCAATTAAAATTGTTGTAGCCAACAAAACAATAGATCATTTATTTTAATTTAAAATATTCCAATTGTTTTAAATATTAATTACATTTTTTAAATATTATTCACAAATTGCTTGAATAATTTTTCTTTCTTGTTTTCATTGTTCTATTTAATTAATTTACTCAATAGTCCTTATATTGAAATTTGCATTGTGCTAATGATATGTAATAATAAATTAAATTTTTTTTTAACTTTTAAAAAAATATTAGAGGACGATTTTTTTTCATTTCCAAGGACTTCTACCCCATCTGCCAACCGATTTTTCAACCCTCCTAAGCTATAGGTTCCGAAATTTAACGATAGATGGCGACCTAATTCTCCAACCCTTAAGATTTTAGACTTAGAAATCTGACAGTCTTTCTGCTTTGAGTAAAAAGATTTTGTTTCATATAATCATGAATTTGTTTAAATTAAGAGGCAATTTTTTTTAATTATTGTCTTTTTTGTATTTTATTTTTGAATTTATTTTTAAATTGTTTTCAAATAAGGCATAAACTCTTACAAATTGACCCCTACTTTGTTTTCTAAAAGCAGATTAGTAAAAAGTTTTTACAAAAATATAAGAAATTAAATTTAAAAATCAACCAATAATGTAAAGAATATTATTTTACGTATTTTTAACATTCATTATTAACTCTTGCGTAAACGTTGTACTTTAAAAAACAGAATTAATTCTGCAAATAAACCATTTTAATAAAAAAAAATCCTGTTTATTCCATATCCAAGTAATTAAACATAAAAGAAGATTTGCAAATTGCAACAGTTTTTTTTACTATGTAAGTATTTTTCGTCGAAAATTTGTATTTTTAAGTAAAAAATCAGCATTTATCGTTTCATCGGCAATTTATCTTGGAAATCGAAACTTTTATTAAGTGGTTATTGGATTTTAAAGAATATAAAAAAATTTTTAAAATCTTATGGCTTATGCTTGAATTTTTTACCGCAAATTGGTATAGATTTCAAAAAAGCTTTAGAATTTTCGAATAATTTTATGTTATGTTAACATTTCTAATCGGAAATTAGTTATTTTAAACAAAAAACATTATTTAAAAGAATATTTACAGTTTTAAACAATTCTTTGTTATGTTGCGTTAATGTTTCTCGAATAAAATTACCACTGCTAATAAAAAATTTGATGTCAAGCATAATATTATCCAATTAATTTATTTTTCCATTGTTTAAACAATGCGAAATTTATATTTCCTTCCATTTTTGTTTTCCAACTAAATCATGAAAAAATCGTATTTTCTGGAATTGATGAAAAAATTAATAAATGCTGCTAGAAGCATTTGTTGTTAAAAACATGTAATTGTTTAAACAATTTACATTTCTTAACATTTTTACATCTCAAATCATGAAAAGTTATTACTTTAATGAACTATTTACATACTTAAGGGGGGTAAGGAATAATATTTTTTGTTGAAGACATTATTAAATTGTTTATTGAACAAGCTATTAATATTTTTCGCTTGAAAAAAATTAAAATTTATAAAATGTACAGCTCAATAATTAAGATTCAATTTCAAAATAACAAAAAATTTAATAAACACATTATCATTTTCAATTATCTAAATTCAAGAATAAATTAATAAATTTGTAATTTTCATAATAATATACTTTTAAGTATTTTTAGCTAGAAACATTAAATATTTAACAATTAAAATTGTTATAAACTAAAAACTATTGAATATAGAAGTAAAATTATTTTAATTTTAAGTGGTATCAAACCAATAGAATTGTCTAATTGTTACTTATAGATAAAAATATTTTTTTTACATTTTCAAATATTCCATAAACTTATTTTTTTTTAAATAAAATATAATTTTAAGAATTTTACACTATTTATGAAATGTTTTTAAGACTTTTGAATTCTTCGAGATTCTATTTCGAGAATTACAAAATCTTTTTAAAATTCTTTTAAAACTCTTTTTTTTAAATAAACAATCATTTTCGACTGCCCTGGATACTTTAAGAAACTTTTTTATTCCTATGGAACCTTTCAAAATTCTTAAAAAGCTTCTTTCCTCTCAAAATTTACAAAAATGTACATTTTGTTTTAAATTATTTAAAAACATTTCCAGATTTTAAAAAAATTTTTAATCTTTAAAAAAGTTTTTAATATCTCTTTAACTTACTCAAATTTTCTCTACATTATTAAGTACCCAATTGTTTTTTATAAATAAAAATTTAACAATTTCGTTAAGAAACTAAAAATTCTGAAAATATAATAATAAAAATTTTAACCTTCAATGTTTAAATCTAGCTACTTGAAATTTTAATGATTCACTTCCGTATACTCCCAATAATGGATCTATAATAATCAAAGTCGAATATTGATACTAATTGAAAAATTGTTCTTTTTCTTCATTAAAAATATGGATTCAAAACCATTTTTAAAAAACCAATTATTGTTAATTTTTGAATACTTAGAGTCCAGATCAATTTTTTATATTTACAGTTTATCAACTGCAATTTTTTGGCACTATTTTTAATTTCAGACGCTTTTAATTTTTGATTTTCTAAGTCTTCTTCCAAAACTGCATTTTAAAATCCTTTAAATTAAAAATGTGATAACTTATAATTAAATTCAAATTAATTAATTAAATTAAGTTTTAACGGAAAAATAGGAGATTTCCATACTAAAAAAAAATTTTTTTACCTAGTAAAGCCGAATTTTCAACTAAAAAATCTAAATTTTCAACCAATGAAAAATTTACATTCTCGGGCAAAAATAAAAATTTTAAGCAAAAAAAAACACGAATTTTTAAGAAAACAGTTAAATTTTTAACAAAAAAAATCAACCTTCAATCAAAAAATTAAATTTTTAAAAATTAGCGCAACTTTTACACAAGTAGTTGATTAATTTATTTAAAAAAATTAATTTTCAACAAATTAACTAAATTCTGCACCAATGAGATGAATTTTCAACAAAAAATATTAATTTTAAACTTGTATAGTTAAATATTAATTTTAAAAAAAAATTAATTTTTTATCTTTCACCTTCAATCTTCTTGACTAAAAAATAAAATCGTCAGGGGGAAGGAATTGAAAAAAAAGAAATATATATAAAAGTGAAATAAATTGCAAATTTATCTTTTTGATCCAAAACTTAGCTCTTTTGTTAAAAATTAATCAATCTAGTTAGAAAAATCTTCCTTTGGATTGCAAATCCATCTTTTTTCATAGAAAAGTTCCTAATTGTAAATTCAACTTTCTTCAAAAAAGTTTTGTCTTTTGGTTGAAAATTTTATTTTTGGTCAATTCATCTTTTTTCATTGAAGATTTAACTGATTTGAAAAAGATTTAAAAAATAAGAACTTTGTAGAATATAGTTGAATTAATAATAAAGAAATTTTCCACAAAAAGATGAATTTTCACGAAAATAGTGAAATTTTCAAAGAAAAAATTTAAAAAAGTAGATAATTGTAAATTATCAGTTACAGTTAATTGAAGAGCCTCTTATAGATATTTCTTGACTTTTACAAGATTTTTTTTCAAAATTCCTGACTTTCGCTGGCTAATAAATTTTGCCTGACTTTTCCTCGATTTCTAGGTTTTTCCTATAATTTTCGGCCATACTGTACAAATAGTTTCTGATAATAATAAATAGAAATAATAAATAAATGAGAAACCAAACAGGATACAAAATTAGAAATTGAATGAAAATAGTGAATTTATGAATTATTATATTTATACATGTAGCCACCAAAAGAGGATTCAGCATCGAACAAGATTATAAAACTTTTTTTGTTAGGGAATAAAAATTCCAGGACCAGGAACAAAATTTAAATAATTTTCCAGGGTTTTCCAGGTAAAAAAATTCCGGGAATTCTCCTGTTTTCCGGGAAAAAATTCAAGGACTTTTCCAGGATCCACGATTACAAGAATTTCAAGAAGCTAGACGCTTTGATGATATCACCATGAGACATAAAATTGGTGACATGTCAAAATTAATTGTACAGATGTTTCCTCAAAAAAATTGGAAAAATCCCCATCAAAAAATAAATTCACTGCCATTTCCTGGTTTGCCAGTCCAGCGGCTACCTTGATAATTGATTTAAAATACTGTGATATTATGATAAAATCATGTTCGGCTATTGACAAGATTGGACATGAAAATTAGGATAGAAAATCAGGGGAAAAAGATCTGCTGATAGGAAGTGAAGACTCCCTTAAAAATTGACAGTTTCGTTTTGAAGGTCGAAGAAAAAAGCCGATGTCTGAGGATCAGATTACTAACATTAACCATGATTATACTAGCAGCCAACTACCTAAAAAGGTTTCATAATGCACCATACGATTCAATACAATTTTCCATTTAGATTATCGGTCTGATCTTCGCGGATCTAAACTTGTACAGTCGAATGAACTACAATTCCACACTAGATTCGACGATTTTTATATGTATGGGGCCCCTTAGAATTTGCAATCTGACACCACCATAGGTAGTATTCTATTGAAAAAACATCCTAGCTCGAAAAGATCTAACGCCACACAATGGAATTCCACTTTCAATATGTACGTGGCTGCCCCTAATCTTTGCTCAAAGTGGCGAGTATTAGGTTACGTTTTGGAAACTTTTGAAAATATTGTTAAATATTTGACGCTTCTGAAAAAACCCTCGAACACACCTTTCACACTGCCGACCTTCGTTCAATTAAATCCGGTGTTTTAACTGAATTGTGGTTTTGGATTTGCTTTATTAACAAAGTTTAGGTGAGAGAGGTATTTGTTTATTAAACAATATTTGTTAATTTTAATTTTATTTTTTAGTAT
>JAAAKG020099304.1:1279-15957 GCA_010014905.2 Druon quercuslanigerum | reverse complement strand
TACCTAAAAAAATCCTTTTTTCTTAAATTTTATAAAACCTTGAATCGGAAATTTCTTTCTTTTGGTGAGAAAATGTTCCCCTATTTTTGCCAGATAAAAAAATATATTTAAAGGTCACTATGGAGGCTCTCATTCTAAAAAATCGAATTTTGAACTTTGTATTTTTTTATTTATGCCATTTTATCTGTCCCATCTTGTACAATGCACGAAATTCCTTAACAGACCGCAATGTGACCCTACATTTTTTTGTTATTAGCAACATTTTTAAGGTAGTTATAAACCTTTGAGTTACGATTTTATGATACAGTTTAGATAAAGAGGTCAAGTTCACCTCAACAATTTTTTTCATTACCATACTTTCAGAAAATTCCACTTACCTTATTGAGAAAATTTTCTAAAATAGAAACAAAAATTTGAGTAATTTTGGTCCTACAATTAAAAAAAAGTTATATGAAAAAATTAAAAAACTGATAAATATATTCGTGAAAAGAAAGTCCGTGGTGTACCTTATTTTTTATATTGACTAGCACCATTAATCGCGCGCTATGCGCGCTTATACTTTTTCGGTTTGAAAAGAAAAATAATGGTTAAATAAAAATAATTCCAAATAACTTTATTTTTTAAGTTTATTTTTGTTTATTTTCTCAAGGATATATAAACATAACTTTCCGGAGATTCTTGTGAAATATAAAACATATTTTTGAAGATTTGATAGATATGTCAAATCAAAATTCAAATACTTGCGGTTAAAAGTAAAAATAAAATTAATTTGTAATAAAAGAGTTGAAGGGCATGTGATACTTAGAAAATGATCGATTTTACAAGTTTCAGATTCCCCTGCTTTTGAACTAGAATAATAAATATTTTGTCTTCAAAATTTGGGAAATGATAGTAAATATGCTAATGGACGGCCCTCTCCACTTTTTTTTGTGGATTAATCCAGAAAAATCTGATTTTGCTAAATTTGATGTGTGTTATAATGCTCTCCCATAATTATGCTACAGTGCTTACCGTCAGCATCGGTACGGCAAAGACCTACCTTATCGGAATGCGCATGCATAAAGTTTTTATTTCGCACAATAAATTCTTTTTGATATTATCCCTCAAAAATAAGTAGAGGGACGTCCATTATGATATTCAATAGCATCTCCGAATCCAGTTTTTAAGAATTTTCGATTTTGAGGAAAAAAGTCAGGGGTAACTGTACCCGATTGACCACACGAGTAAGTATCACATGCCTTTAAACTCTTTTGTTAAAAATCAATTTTTTTGTTTGAAAATTCATTTGATTTAAAACTATGACTACTTTAATGAAAATCATTTTTTTATTAAAAATTCAACTATTTCAGTAGAAAGTTTGAGTATTTTCTTAAAATACCTTTTTTTTAAGCATTAAATTATTTACGAAAAATTCAACTGTTCTATTTCTGGTTGAAAATTTATATTTTCCGTTTGAAACTTAAACTGTATTTTTAAAAATTTATGTACTTTGTGGATAACTCCACTTTTTTTTAGAAAAAATTAAGCTTTATGATTAAATATTCTTTTTTTGGAGGATTAAAATTAACCTATTCATCATTTTAGTGAAAAAGTCATCAGTTTGATTAAAAATTAATTTCTCCAACTGAGAATTTAGGTGTTACATTTTTGGTTGAAAGTTTATCTTTTGTAGTTCAAAATTCATCAATTTTGCTAAAAAACTAAAATTGAAAATTTAACTATTTTGTTAAAAGTCAACATATTTTGTTAAAAAATCAATTTTTTATGTAAAAAATTCTCTTTTTCTTAGAAAGTTAATTTCCTTATTTAAAATTTTTTCTTTTCGGTTATTATAAAATTCAAGTATTCCAGTTAAATAATTGTAATTTTAGTTGAAAATTCATCTTATCGGTGGAACTAAAATTACTTGGTTGAAATTTACACTCTTTTTTTTTCAAAAATGATTTTTTTCGTTGAAGATTTATCATTCTAATTAAAAATTAATTTCTTTGTTTCAAAATAAGCTATTTGCTTAAAAACTTCTTTTCTCTTTAGATGAAAAGGAATTTTTTCGCCAAAAATTGAACTTTTTTCTAGCAAATTTGTTTGAAAATTATTACTTTTTTAAAAACTGGAAATGTAACTATTATTCCAGTTGAATATTCCATAATTTTAGTTAAAGTTCATCTCTTTGATCGAACATTCATTTTTTAACTAAAAATATAGTTATTCAATTTTTGGTTAAAAAACGATCTTTTTTATTTGAAAATTCGTGCTCCTTGGTTGAAAATGGATGTTTAGAACTTAAAACTTAATTATTTCAGTTTCGGTTGACAATTTACCTTTTCTTTAGTAAAAATTTATTTTGCTTTTTTGAAAATCCAACTATATTAGTTGAAGATTTTTCGTTTTTTTTTTTAGTTGAAAACTCGCCTTATGGTTTAAAATTTAACTGCTCCAGTTGGAGATTCATAATTTAAGTTGAAAATTGATATGTTTGGTTGAAAATTAATTTCTCCAACTGAGAATTTAACTGTTACATTTCATTTACATTGGTTGAATATTTGTCTTCTTTAACTGAAAATTCAATTCTTTCTGTTTGAAGATTAATCTTATGGTTTAAAAATTTAAGTTTTAGGTTGAAAATTCAAGTATTTGAGTGAAAGATTTATCATTGTGATTGAAAATTCGTCTGTTTGATTTAAAATTCAACTGTTCCAGTTAAAGATTCATTATTTTATTTAAAAATTAATTTATTTTGCAATTTTTTTACCTTTTGTATTGAAGGATTTTTAGAATGAACGTCATGAATTGAAATAAATGTTTGTGTCATGCGGCAAATATGAATATTTTACTTTTAGTTTACCGGGAAAATTGACAATCTTGACTGAGAACGCACCGGGAATTTGAAATCGTGCGTCGATTTTCCACCCTGATTAGCTGTGTAGTAGATATTTATCGTTCCTTTGACTATCGAATATAAAATTATAATATAAAAACCATGGAGTAATGGTAAGGAGACCAAACAGTGTGTCAGAAATTTGGTCGTTTAGAGTGGAATATCTCTGACTGAATATCTAAATTTATATTTTTACTGACTGTATTTTCCTAAACGGTTTCTTTTTCTCGCTTCGTGCAAATAAAGTTTAGATAAAATTCACAAAAACACAATGTCCCATCTCAAATCAAAACATTTGCAGCTCTCAGCTCTCAACTCTCGCAGATATTTCACTCAAAACGAAGCGAAAATTTATAATGCAGCGTACGTAATCCCCTGAACTGTGTCCGAAAATTCGAGAGTCATTTTACAATCGCGCGCGCATTGTCGTTTGGTCTACTTACTATTACTCCATGCTAAAAACTAATCGTGATCATGATTTGCAGATGCGACCCCCCAGTCGAGTGGTGGCAAGGGAGCCTCTTCTACGAGATATTTCCAGCATCGTACCAGGATGACATCCAAGTTAACGACGGAATTGGAGACCTCCCTGGAATCAGCAACAGGCTCGACTATTTGCACGATCTTGGTGTCAAGGGCGTAAGACTTAATTCCATTTTCCCAGCTCCACACTATCCAGAGTATTACTTCGATGTAACGAACTTGACGGACTTGAATGAACACCTTGGAAAGATGCAGGATTTTGACCACCTCGTGAAAGAGATTCATGCAAGGAATATGACTCTGATTCTTGATCTGCCTTTGTATCCACTAATTAAGGATTTGAAGGAGTCTAAGTCAAATAGAAGTGATCCAGTTCTAACGCAAAGTAGGGAAGTTCTGCCAGATCTTCTTCCTTCAACACCACAAACATCTTTGGAGGTAGTTAGCCGTTCCTAAATTACGTTTGATCATTATTTTGACTTTTCAAGGAATTTCTACAGATTTCGGAAATGTCAAGGGCTATGCAAGATCTTACGAAGTTTCAGAGTCTTTGAAAGATTTTAAGTTATTTAAAAAAATTCCGAAGAATTTCAAGACGTTCATTGGCTGCCCGAGTCTTGTATAGATGCGCGCGCTGTAAGCATGCGTACGCATTTGCGAATCATGCATGTCAGTGCTTTTGTAGTGTTTTTATTGGCCTACGACAATTTGCCAACAACTAAATATATCAGGCCTGCCTGTACTTTTGGGAAATGCTGAATAATGAGTTTTAATTTCCAGGTAATGAGAAACTTCCTAACTTCGAAAACAGTTCTGACAGACCCTATTTCTGTCGAAGATGATCCAGTCTCATTAGTTATCAGATTCTGGATCAACAAAGGAGTCGATGGATTTTATCTGAAAGGTCTCGAGCACTACGTGAACGAGGAAAGTTTTCCTGAAAAATTGAGATTTTGGAAATTCATCACTGGATCCAATAGAATCCTCATCTGCAATATCAAGGCTCTAGACGAGGCTGAGATAGAGGAAGCTAAAAATGCTATTCTTCTCAACACAGATTTGGTTGATGTCACAGTTCGGGTATCTAATGGAACGGAGGATATAAAAGCGCAAATCAACCAGGTCCTTGATAGCGTTTTATTTGAAAAACTTGAATATCCCTGGGTTCAATGGTCAGTTGGAAATGTTGATACAAAAAGGGTTGCTTCAACTCTTAGTGTCAGCAATGCTAGTGTTGCTGTTGCTCTCATGGCTATGATGCTGCCTGGCACTCCCAGCATTTTTTATGGGGATGAGGTAAAATTAAATATTTTAATTTAGAAGCCTTATATTCAAAAAATTTTATTTCAGAAACATCTGTAAATTAGTTGATATATGATTGTTAAATATTTAATTCAAAGGTCTGAAATTGGATATGATTTTAAACTTTCATTGGATATATTATTTTAAATCTTAAAAGCTAAATAGTTTCCAATTTTAAATGTTATAAATTGAATAATTTTTGATTAAAACTTTAGACATAAGACGATTAATTAGACTTAGGTTCAATTGAGTTCTTCAAAATGCTACAATGTTATTTTGAACTGGAAGCATCAATAATATTAAGAAGTTTGAAACTGGTACTAATGACGTTCCATGTTGAATAATTTGTGCTTTGTCTTTAATATAGATTTAGCAATCCGAAAATAATATATTCAAAAATTTATATTTAATTCCTTAAAAATGAAATATTTTCTGATTGAGAATGTTGAATCTGGAAAGATTAAATTCTGAATATTATGCAATGAAATAAAAATTTCAAATAACTATGTTTTTAGCTGTATTTGTTTTTGAGGTTATATAAATATAATTTTCCTAAAAATATTGAACAAATTTTTAAAAGATTTTTGAAAATTTCAGATGTCAAAACAAAATTTCAACAAACATGTTAAACTTTAACTAAATATCTAAATTTTCAAAACAAAAAAAATACAATAAATTCCAAACGAAAAATGTAATATTTGATATCAACAAAATAGTTGGATCTTCAACCCAAAAATATTAATTTGTAACTAGTTGTATTTTTAACCAGAAAAAGTTAAATATTGTAAAAAAGAAACGAATTAAAAAATATATATATTATTTTTTGCCTGGAAATATAAATTATCGACAAAAAAGTTAATTTTCAAACAAATAATTTAATTTTAAACTAAAAAAAAATAAATTTCTATGAGGAAGATTAATTTTTCATCGAGAAACAGTAACTTTGAACTAAAGTGATGAATCTTTAAGCAAAAAAAGGCTTTATAACAAAGAAGTTCAACTTTTAGTCAAGCAGTTTTATTTTCAACCTGCAAGAATCAATTCTCAACAAAAAATGTAATATTTAAAATTTTTAAATTTTGGAAACTAAGTTTATGCAACAAAGTTTTTGTTTCTCTGGTTTATTTTCTAACCTTTTCTTAGAGGCCTTTACTAGTGTTAATATTACATACTTTACTTATTATAACTTTACTTATTATAAATCATTTTTATCACGCGAAATTTTTCAGAACTCGTTTTTCGCATTTTAATTTATTTCACGTAATAAAAATGAATTAGATTAAGGTATCTACTGTATTTAATTTCAACGCTGATAAAGGCCCCTAAGAAAAGATTCTAAAAATTTAATAGTGGATATTCTAATTCAAGAATATTTGTATTTTAAATAAAAGCAGATGAATATATATCCAAAAGATGAATTGTCAACCAACAAGATTAATTTCAAGAAAACAAATACAAATCAAACAAAAAATATAATAGTTCATTATAAACAAAAAAATATTTTAAATTTTAACTAAAACAGATTTGCATTTATCCAAAAATACAAGATTTCAATAAAGTAGTTGAATTATCAGCCAAAAAATTTAAATTTTAAACCAAACACTTGCAATTTTAAATTAAAGGTTGAAATTTGTACCAAAAAGATGAATTATTAAATAAAAAAGGTCGAATTTAAAAAAAATGTTTGAATTTGCAACCAAAAAAGATTTTTTAGTCCAGAATAAACAATTTTTGGGCTAATTATAATTTGAAGGAAAATATAATTTTTAATGAAAAATTGAAAATGATTAATAATTTGTTATTTTCTTCGTTTATTTTCTTTAAGGCCATGTGATGAGTGGGCACGTGACCAGATTCCTACGTTACCGACAATTTTCTTATTTCCTAACTTTTTTTACACGAAGCCCCACATCGAGTTGTAAATTTTGGGATATAATAAATATGAAGTATTAAGAAAGGTGGATTTGATCCTAACTTTTCATAATTATGAAAAAAGTTTTTTTTTTGTATATATTTTATTTTTCGTTTTTCATCATTATTAAAATTTAGGACCAGATTCACCTTTCTTACCCTACTGAAAATTCCTAAATAGGTTCCTTTATATTATCCTGAAAAAACCTACAAAATTTTATTTCAAAATGTTGAAAAATCTACATTTTGTTTTAAATTTTTGGTACCGACAATTTTTGAGTTACCGGTATCGCTCATTTTTTATCTTTACCTGCAATCTATATATTTCCTAAACCAAGGACTTTGTCCTTAAATTTCATTTTTCTTATCTCTTTAAATGTATGAATCTGGTCGCCCAATATTGAGAGATTAATTATTTCCAAATATTAAAAATCATTTACAATTAAAATTTTGCTCTTTTATCAATAATGTTTAGAAACATACAAAATTAATTGTTATAATCAAATAGAAGTACTTATTTGGAATTTTTTTTTTATGATGATGCAGCAATTATCAATCTATATTAATATGGATAGAATCCTTTGGACATTTTCAAAATATTTGGTAAAAACATGAAGTACAGGATTCTGTTGCCTTTATTATTAAAGAATTATTTAACAATTAATTTTTCCCTTTCAGAAATAAATTTTTAGGATTAAATTTTCAGATTTGGAAATTGTGATTTACAAAGTTTGAGAAAGCTCAACAGAATAGACGGAAAAGAGTAACCTAAGGTTAAAAAAAGTTTAATAGAAATTGTCCAAAAGCAAATTAAAATCCTTAATAGTCCAACAATTTTAAGATTTAATGGTCAAAAACTGAACAGTTTTTAATTAAAAACTATTGAAATTAAAAAATTTGAAATGTAGAGCGTTCGGAATTCAATTATTTGAAAGTGAAGGCGCTTCCTATTGACCAATTTTTATTTAAAAGCGTTTAAGATCCAACAATTTCAAATTGGAACCATTTCAACTTGTATTATTTCAAATCAAAAGTTTTAAAAATGTGCAATTTAAAAGTAAAACCATGCAAAATTAGATTAAATTAAATTTCTAATTTAAACTGTTCAAAGCTATGTGATAATTAAAACTTGCATATGAAAAGTCTGAAAATTTTCTATTTGAAAATATTGCAAATCGGATAATTTATTACCAATTGAAAAATATTAAAAATTTCTCTAATAGTTATAAATTATAAGTTTGATTAAAAAGCTTTAAAAATTCCAATTTCAAATTATAATCTTTAAAAATTGATGATTTTAAATTCGGACCAAAAATATTTTTAAAATTTAAAATTACACATTGGAAAAGTTAATCAACTTGAATGGATTCCTTTAGGATCAATCGAATTTATTTCAAATTAAAAGCCTTAACAACTGACAATTTGTAATTTAAAAATGATCCCTACCGAACAATTTCTAATTTTATTTGTTTAAATATTAAAAATTGGGCGACTTAAAATCAAAATATTGAAATAGGGATAATTTAGAGTGGAAAGTATTTAAAATTAAATATTTTGAATTAATTGAGTTTGACATTGAGTTATTTCAAATAATTTAAACGTTCAGATTAGAACCTTTAAAAAAATGAACATTATTTTAATATGTACAGTTTCTAAATTGAAGAGTTCTGAATACAATGCTTACAATTTAATGATTTGATATTAAAACGTTTAAGTTGTAAAGTATAGATTTTGTTAGTAAAGGAAAATAATAAAAATGTGAATGATTTCAAATCTTTTTCTCTCTGGGCGCTCTGATTCCAAAGGGCAAGTTTGATACAGTTCTATACATTTTTTTGGAACTAAAAATTTATTTAATTTTGCAGAAAGGGATTCTGGACTGCAACTGTTCTGATCATGCAGATTTGGAACATGTTCACCATTTGTCTCCAATGCACTGGGAGGAAAAGGATAAATTAAAAAATGAATTAAATAAAAAATTCTCAAAGCATGCGTTTCCTTGGCTTTCAGAAACAAATGTCTCTATTGAAACTAGTCTTGAAGGTGCGATTAGAAATATGACTCGCCTTCGGAAAATAACACCTCCCATTTATGTTAAGGCGTCGATCAAAAATAATAAGATTAAGGCAAGCTGCGAAATTCGGTAAGATTTTTTATAATTATACAAACAGATTCATAATTCAATTTTTCATTTAAACTTGAAGAATTTTTGAATCTCAGAGGCATTTTACATTAAGAGTCAATAATTCGATTGATTTTAAATTTGAAGGTGTTAAATTTTGGATTCAGTAAATAACAAATAAAAATATAATATTTAAGTTCATGTATCATTTTTTGCAGATACACGAAAGATGAATTGATTGTGATCGAGAGAAAATATCATCGTCGGAATTCGTACGTTTTCGTTGCAAATTTGGGCAACAAGACTCAAACCAAAGATTTATCACATCTTTATTACGGGGGTCATGTTGTTATTGGGCCAAAGCACAAATTGGGCCAGGAAGTTTTTTTCAAAGAACTCAACATCCCACCTGGAGAAGCTTTTGTGATCAAACTCGACAAGTGAACAACAAATCGTTTTGAAAAACATTTTTTTATGGAGACAAATAATTTTTTTCCACGCGAGGTAGCCTAGCATTTATCACGAAAAGCTGTGTGAAGTTTCTATATGGCCGGCAGAAATTCTTCTTTACTATAAAATATTTGTAAAACTGAGTTCTTTTTATTGCAATTTTATTCTTTCAGGAAAAATAAGACTGTGCCATAAAAAGACATCGAATAACGTGTTTTACAATAAAAAATCGTTGGGTTTTGTAAAATCTAACGACATTTATTCGATTTTCTTTGAAAGAAAGTACTTTTTAATTTGCCTCGAAACATTTACGAATTATTATCTATATACATTAATATTACGAGATTACTCTTATTGCAGTATTAATATTTAAACTAATGATCTATCATATTGTGCCGGAATGTTTTTTCTGGTACTAAAACTCACGAAATTTCACCAGACTGAAGAAATTTTCATTAAGATGAATATGTACAGAATTGAGAATTTGAACATTGTTTCGACACTTTTTATTCTGATTGTACAATTTTTATTCTATTTTTCTCACTCTTTAAACAAAAGTTTGTTATTTATTTTTATATAATATTGCTCAACATCTTTTTTTATTCGAGTTTCGTTGACTTTCTAACATAGAGAAAAATGGTGAAAAATGATGAAAAGAATTAATGTCTAAAAATAGTAAACAAGGTGCTATTCTGTAATTTAGTACCTAACTCTTCTCAAAATGGGATTGAGAGCCATTGCATTAAATTGTCAGGAATTGATTGTATTATCAGGGAAAAATAAATTAAGAACGAATGTGTATTGTGTATTATAGATTTTTGTTATAAAATGTAGAGGAGAACGTGTATGTATTTTGTGTAATAAATACAACTTTTGTTGGTAAAAAAGTAACTATTATCATTATCATGTCAATTTCGAAAATGAAAGTTAAAATTCATAGAAAATAAGAAAAAAATATTGAAAACGGGAATGATATAAAGTGCAAAAAAATGAAATTTCAAAAGGATTATATTTTAATATTACAGCTTCATGTTAGTACATTAACAACATTTTTCGGAAAATTTTGCCAATTTGTTTTATTTAAGAATCAAAAATTCAAATTCTTTTATTTTACAGAGTTCGAAATAAAGAAGTTTGAATTTTTTAAACTTATCAAATTAAAAGATTTCAAATAAAGAAAAATACCAATTTTTTCAATTTATACAGAGAAAAGATTTTAAATAGGAAATTATTTTCAAGTATTTACATTTTAAATGATTAACTTTAGAGAATAAATATTCAAAAAGGTTAATTAAAAAGAAACATAAATTCTTTAAAAATAGGACAAATTAAAATTGCAAGAATTAAAACTGGACTAGAAATCTTCTGCTTTACAGAGTTCACGGCTAAAAAATATTTCAACAGAGGGAAAATAGGGTGATTTTTCACGATAATAGGAAAATAATAGACGACTAATGTATTCATTCAATATGAATATTAAATATAATACGAAACGCCAAATTGATTTCACAACCAAATTCTTGAATTGTCTGTTTATAAAAATAATTTTTAATGATGAGGCTTAAAAAAAGAATCTTTAATATAGTAAAAAATTATTTGAATTTTAAACCAAAAAAGATTTTAATGTTATATAAAAAAACGGCATATTTTCAATAACATAGTTGAATTCTTACCGAAAACTGAATAATTTTCAGTTGAACAGTTGCATTTTTAATAAAAAAGAAGAAATTCTTACCAAAGTATATTGAATTTTCTACAAAATAACCAAATTTTTTAATTTACAAATGAATAATTAAATTTTCAACCAAAAGGGATGGAATTCTGAAGCAAGAATATAACAGTGATCTTTTCTAGAGAAAAAAAACAACAAACAAGCCAAAACGATGAATTATTAGATGATAGTTGTAAATCTTCAACCAAAAAAGTCGATTTTTCAAAATGAAATTAATTTTATATTAAGAAATATGACTTTTCGGCTAAACAAGAAGAATTTTTAATCCAAAAGCACCAATTTTCTATTCAAAACAGTTGAATTTTTGACAAAAAATGTTTACTTGTTAACAAAGTATTTTAATATCCGAAACAAAGAAATAAATTTGCAATGAAACAGTCGATTCACATTTAAGTGACCAAGGGGAAGTTTCTTGTACACATGGGAAAAAATAAGTATTATTTAAAAAATGGCAAAATAAGGAAATAGGAGAATGAGTTTAATGTCTGGCTTTAAGTTATTAAAAATTGATGGTGAATTTTAAAATTTGAAAAAATGGGAAAAATATTACTTTCTGATGTTTAAATTAGGAATAAAAATTGCAGCGATTTGTTCCTTAAATTATCGACATTTGAATTTAACTAATATTAATCATATCCTATAATAACTTGTTATCCATAATAATTAATATTTAATACTAATTTAATACAATTAAAGAAAATAATAAATTTTATTCAATTTAATTGATTTCGAGAAGTTGGAAATAGAGAGCAGGTGTGTTTTGTTTTATTTACGACCATTTTTGGCCAAATTTACGAACCAACGTTTTCCTGATGAGGAGAGTTCGTTGGCTCTCGAAACGTCGAATGTGTTTTTTGAAATAAAGGACCTAATAACACCTGAGGTCATTGTTGTCTGAAGTATTTCACTTACTATCATAAAAAAAATCTCTACAAATATTTGTTATCATTTAATATTTGTATAATTAATATTTATTGTATAAATTATACATATCAAAATAACTTCAGAATCATGGTATTTACAATGTTATAAATAACATCATAAGTCATATTCATTAATACACATGTTTTGTTTTGAATAATGTTTTGTGTCCAAAAATAGTCCGAAAACGGAAATGGAGAGGGAGAGAGAGAGAGAGAGAGAGAGAGAAATTTGCACGGTATTGGAAGTCTATTCAAAAACTACAAAAATTGTAAATTATAAAAAAACAAAGTATTTTTTCTCAAATATCGCAGTTTTCTAATTTGAACAACTAAACGTGTGGACACTATTTTAAACTTTATATAAAAATTATAAAAAATATTCCAATAGTTTCAAATTTATAACTTTTATTTTAGAAAATAATTACAGCGATAATTTTTAAATATAAGTAAATAATAACATTACAAAGGCATTTTCAAGAAATTATTAAAAATATTAATAAAAAACAATTATAAATAAGGCACAAAACAAATAAACTTATAGAGAAAAATAGGAAAAGAAAATCATTTGTTTTTTAATTTTTGTTTAGAAGTCTCATTTATTGTCATAGATTTTTTTTGAAAAGTGTTTATTGGTCAGAATAATTTAGAGAATAAAAATACATGGAAATATGATGAAAGTTGTTAGGGCCCTTGTAAGGCAAATTTTAACAGCACGACACTGGAAGTTTCTCACAAGCGGTGAAATTTAGCGTTAGTTGTATATAACCGCCCGAAAAACATAGGTAGCAGAGGTTCCCTCGAGCCACACCTACGGAGTTTATTTTGCGGAGTCCCAGTGACTATCAACTGCTCTGAGGAAAGTCCCTGGATACGTGACAGAAAGTGTCGTGACTTAACGTTGCTAGCCTCCGCCGTCTGCTCATAATGGGAAGGACGCTTCGGCTGACCTTGAGTTGGGCGAGAGTGTATTGATCAAAGCAAAGTAATGTGTGATTACCAGACGCGTTTCTGCTTGCAGAAATTCGTACGGGAAACTTAACAGGGCCTACTCCGAGGAAACCTTCTTTTTAAATTATTAATTAGAATTAAATTTTTTAAATAATTGCTTGTTTTAAAAAAGGCGCGCTGTTTCGTATTTGTATTGCCTAAGTATCAGTTAAAGTATGCTTTAATTTAAAGTATACTATGAAATTTAAATATAATTTTAATCGGGTTTTAATAATCTGCAACTTTCATTTAAATATAATATTTTATATGAATAGGAATTACAAGCAAAGACAAAATTTTAATAAGGTAACTTGGGATTTTATATCGTAATAAGATTTTCTTTAAAGAAATTCTTGAATTCTAAGGGCGCAGTCCCATGGATACATATTAGCAGAGAGCAGATTTGCGGAGTAGGTTTGTGGACCAATAAGATGATTACAGGAAATTTACGAAAAAGTGCTTCGAAAGTGCTAACCAACAAACAAAAACTTGCAGTTGTTGCAAAAGTATACAAAAATAAAATAATTTAGTGAAAGCTTTTAAAGACATACATAATAATTATTAATTTTTAACAGTTATAATAAGTAAATCGATATAATAAATACTATTCTCTAAATATGTATTGAAGTTTTTTTTTTGTTACATGATTTCAGGAATAAGACCTTCGCTAAGACGACAAGAGGAAATGTGTTCATCTCGTTAGGCAGTCACTGATTGTCCATTAGGATGGACCTAGTAGGATTACTTGATGAGTTGTTTATGAAGAGCAAATTAACGTATGAGAAAAAAGTTGTTGAAATACGCATCGCATATTTTCTATTCGCATCTTAATTTAAAAAAATAGTTCTTTTAAGTTTCGTCAAATTTCACTACTGTTTTATTTAGAGTAAAATGATTTTTTCACACATTTTTGTAGAGAGTCATTACTTCGCATGCAAGCATTTATGTGAAAAAAAGTTAATTAATATTTCATCTGTATGAAAATTCAAGTCGAGGGGTTGACAACTCGACTGAAAAGTGTACATCTATTTCTGACTTCAAGATAATTCAAGATAATTTAGGATATTTCAGATGCTTCAGGATATTTCAAATACTTCAAGATACTTTAGAATATTTCAAGATAATTCAAAATATTTCAAGGTACTTCAGAATGATTCAATGTACCTCAGGATAATTCAAATATTTCAGGATATTACAGAATATTTCAAGACAATTCAAGATATTTCAAGGTACTTCAGAATAATTCAATGTACTTCAGGATAATTCACATACTTAAGGATATTTCACGTACTTCAAGATTCTATAAGGTATTTCAAATACTTCAGGATACTGCAGAATATTGCAAGATAATTCAAGATATTTCAAGGTACTTCAGAATAATTCACTGCACTTTAGGATAATTCGCATACTTCCAGATACTTTACATACTTCAGGACATTTCACGTACTTCAGGATATTTTAAGATATTTAAAAGTAATTAAGAATATTTCCATGTACTTCAGGATAATTCACATGCTTCAAGATACTTCAAGATACTTCAAGGTATTTCAAATACTTCAGAATATTTCAAGATAATTCAAGATATTTCAAGGTACTTCAGAATAATTCTCACACTTCAAGATACTTCACATACTTCAGGATATCTCACGTACTTCAAGATACTTAAAGATATTTCAAATACTTCAGGATGTTTCAGACTATTTCAAGATACTTCAAGATATTTCAAGGTACTTCAGAATAATTCAATGTACTTCAGGATAATTCGCATACTTCCAGATACTTTACATACTTCAGGACATTTCACGTACTTCAGGATACTTTAGAATATTTCAAGATAATTCAAAATATTTCAAGGTACTTCAGAATGATTCAATGTACCTCAGGATAATT
>JAAAKG020099293.1:0-15957 GCA_010014905.2 Druon quercuslanigerum | reverse complement strand
TTAAGAACCGGTCAGAGACGGTTAGAAACCAAATGGGTTTCTACCTGGTCCCTATCTGCTTTCTAAATGGTTTTTATTTGACTTTTTAAGCAGGGTATTCAGCAATTCCCAATTGAGATATAATTTTTTACCAATAATATAGTGTGTATTTGGATCTATTCGAATTCTCTTAAACTTCGTGATTCCAGAAATGGTTCCTGGATCAGTCACACAATGACAGCTGTCATTCCTTTGCCCGTTAAAGGGGCACGTTTTTGGATTGTGTAACCTGAAAATATTACACCTTGTTAATTTACCAATAATTATTAATTACTTCGAATCCTTATTCACTTATTATTTTCGATCAGGGTTGCTAAAAAACCTGAAAGATCTGGAAAAGTCATGGCATTTTTCAAAAATAACTGAAGTTTTAGTATTTTACGGAAAATGTGTAATTTCCGAATTCATATGAATTGATTTTTTTACCAATAAAAATATACGATTATAATAATTTGATACTCTTTAAGAAAATTTATAATAATATTAAGGAGAATTGTTTAGAATTCGAAGAGTATTGAAATATTAAATAATATTTGTACAAGAAATTGTTGCGAAATTAGTCTGGGATCAGTATAATTTTTTGAAATTGGATTTAATTGGCCACATTTTTTGAATACAGACGTAGACCTGGAAACCCTGGAAAAGTGATGAAATTTTGAAACCAGCAACTGTAGCAACCGTGTCGATTTTTTCTTTCGACCTCACCTTTTATCATAAATTTCAGCAAAGTTTTCTTTTTCACCAGCAGGTAAGGTCAGATATTCTTTAGGCTCCCTGCTACCCATTCCATGGCAATAAATAGACATATTCCTTCCCCCAATAATAAGAGTATATTCTCCATCTCTCGTAGATTTTAATCTTCTTTGAATCTCTAAACACGAAGATGGACCACAGCGACGTTGATTACACTTTCGTTTTCGCTGAGGTTTTAATTCAGCAGGACAATTGTACCGGGGCACCTTTTTTCCACTTTTATTATGGCAGAATAGTCTCCGGACTTGTCTGCCTTTTCTTCCACAGGCTTGGCTGCACTGTAAATGTGTTGAAAGTTCGATTTGAGTCTCAGAAATCAAGCTTGAGTAGCAATTTAATTTACACTGCAATTTAAAAGTAATTTTTTTGCTGAAACTGATATAATTTCGAACCTTTTTCCAGTTTCCAGTAGTCCAATAATGCTCATTACTGCACTCGCTGATTTTACAAGGTTGCTGCTCTGGTGGCTTCTCAACGGTTGGACATCCTTCAATCGGGTTTGGATCGAGCAATCCAAATGAGTTGACTCGATGACAGGTAACATTTCGACGTTGGACACCTTCTCCACAGCCAGCCGAACACTTTAAAAAAGCCCAGCATGTAAAAAATATGAAACCCGGTTCAGAAGTTACATTTTAGGTAAAAAGGGGATTATTATTATTTTTTTAAATGTCTCTTTGATTGTTAACAACTTTTCATATTATATGGATATCTCGTGAAAGTTACAATTGCGTTAGTTGGAAAAAAATATAACTATATAGAGTAACTTCAAGTTACCTAAAAAGTTATTTCTTCATTTTCTCAGTTTTGCAATTTAAAAATCAAGAAAACAAAATTGTAATTGATAAAAACGTAATTTAAAGAGAAACAGGCATTAGTTCAAATAAATACCAAATCTATTTCGGCAAGTTAACAAAATATATATTTAGATTAAAATAACTTGTTTAATTGATTTTATTTTCATCAGCCATTAAAAATGACTTTTCATATTGAATTTCAAGCTAAAGTCACGTCTCACGTATTTAATTTTGGCAATTATATTCCCACGTTTTATGGTACTACAAAATAGTTGAAAATACTATTTGCATGACTGTATTAAAGAATTGCTACACTTGTTATACTTTTAAATTGGTTCGATTAAATCCAGAAAAATGTATCCAGATTTAAGACTCCAATGTGAAATCCGAGAAACAATTTGTAATATTAGGACCTAAAATGCTTTCAATTTCGGGCAGAACACCTTTTACAAGGATTCGGATTGAAACGCTTCAACCAAACTTTCAAGGAAAATGAATGAATTTCAACAAAAAAATTTACTTTTCAATTATAAATTTTAGATTTTCTGTCAAAATATTTAAAAATTTTAAGAAATACATGAATTTTCAACTAAATGGTTGAATTTCCATACCACTTTCAAACCAAAAAGACGAATTTACACAGAAGAGAGTTAAATTTCCAACAAAAAAGTTCATTTTCAACGAAATAGTTAAATTTTCTACAAAAAAATTGAATTTGACACGAGAAAGTTTATTTTAATTAAAGAGCTGAATTTTAAACTAACATTATGAATGAATAGATATAATGCTTTTATGATGGCAAAGATACAAAAAGATACAACAGATTCGCATTCGGAGTTGCGTCTGAGACGCCGTCAAGGATAGATCGTTCGTTCAACCATTGCTTCTCAAGGCTATTAGTTATTGCAGCAGCCGATAAGGTGTAACGCGCCATCACTTCCTTTCGCCCTACTTCTAGGACTAGCTTTTTCACAACCTAATAATAAACACAGGTAGGCGGTTGTGTGTTTTTTTTTGTAAAGGCCAAGTGGCCTGCGCCATAATATGGCGGGTCTTACAGGGAACTCGGATCCCTCGGATAAAAATGGTTCTACAAGCGAAGTCGGATCTCCAGCTAATGATAATAATCACATGGATTTTGAATCAGAATTGGACCAAAATGTTGTAAATAGCTCTTTACTTAACTTGAGCCAAGAAATCCCACATTCTCAGAACTCTCAAAACTTTAATTCTTTGTCGACACGCGCAACCCTCTCTAAACTCAACTCCTTAAGGGAGAGGCCAGCGAAGCGTGACGCCTCACACCTGATGAACCCCTGCCCTTCTGAAAAAAACAAAATACCTCACACAGGTGTTTCCAGAGACTTTAATTCTACTGATAATTTATTAAGAAATCGTTACTCTGTTCACAACAAAGGTCCTTTTTTATAAATGCGGAACCAAAGAGGGATTGTGAACCAAAAAGTGTTATGGTGGTCGGGAAAATTCTACATACCACCTTTCCAGGTTTAATCAAACACATTGAAAAGTCAAGCCTCTTGCGAATTGTTGATAGTGTTGACCTCTTGGCTAAATCCAACCTCACTGCGTGTATTCCAAACTATCGAGTCGCTCGTGAAGGAATAGTACGAGATATACCTCTTGATATTTCAGAAGACGATATAATTAGATATTCGCGGTGAAGTTGTAAGTCCTCAGTTTTTAGTGTATATCGTTTCGTAAGGAAAAATGAGAAAGGCGAACTAATGCAAACTAAAACAGTGCAAATTAGATTCAAGGGTCAAGAAGTTCCGGAATTCATTTACATCTTCCATTTGAGAGTTAAAGTCGAACCTTATGTTACTCAGCCCAAGCTTTGCTATCAATGCTATGGATTTGGCCATGTGGCCAAACAATGTAAAAAGCCTCGACGTCGATTCTGTGGTGGTGCTCCTCATGATACTGGGGTCGAATGTCCCCATGAGAAATCGAATGTTTGTATCAACTGCAAGGTCATCAGGCAAGAAATGTCCAGATTTCCTCGACCAAATCTTGATTAGGAAACTTTCGGCGTTCAGAAATATTTCCATTCACTACGCCTTAGTCTATACCACCAGGAGAATAGAAGTGCGCAAAGAAACTACTTGAGCTTGGATGTTAACTCTTTGCTCACAGAACCTCTCGCCTCTACTAGCATTTCCTCGCAAACACCTTACATTAATTATTCCAATTTCCCTAACCTTGAAGACGTTTACCTTTTGCAAGCGTTACGGCTTTCTCGAAACCAAAGCCACACGTACAGCACCATAATAGGCAACGTGTTCAACCATTAGGTTTCCGCCAGAATCCCAACCAAGGCAATAAACACTTTGATTTAAATCACTCAAACCCCCGTCCTACTCCTTCGCCCTCATTTTTCTCCTCACTTCCTCCTCAATTTGCAGAATGCCTTTCAGAGATCATGTCTTTTCTAACTTAATTTGCAATCAGATGGCCTCTTTGTTTGCCTTGCTAAATAATTTTAGCTCCCTCTCCAACCTCCCTCAAAATCTTAATCTTGCAACCTTCTCACAGATTTTTACTAACAAAAATTATTCCTAGACAATGGCTACTGAATCCTCCATAAACATTCTTCAATGGAACTGTTAGAGTATTTTCCCTAAAAAAGGTTCACTTGAAAAAATCTCCTTCTGAATGAAACCTAGCTCAAGCCCAAGTCCAGATGTCTCTTCAAGGGGTTTAACGTTATAAGAAAGGATTGCCCAGATCGAGCAGAGGGTGATCTAATGATAGCGATTAAAAATGATATTTCCTTTAAACAGATTGACTAAATCTATTGTGTTGATGATATGCTTAATACCCTAGCAGTGGTAATTCCAACTGATTTGGGACAACTACTTATTGTTAATGTATATAGGAATCCTCGCGCTCCCGTTAGGTCAACCAACTGGCAAACGTTCTTTGATTCGATGTCAAATTTTTCTAGTTTACTCATTGCGGGGTACTTTAATACACATCACCCATCCAGGGGTGGCGAATCTTCTTGTTTATCAGGGATTGCAGTTTTCAATGCATTAGCCGACACAGACTTGTTTGTTATTAACAATGGAGAATCGACGCTCTTTCCTCGTCCAGTACAATCCAAATCAACAATATATTTATCGATTGTATCTTCTAACTTAAAACTAACTGCTTCTTGGTCGGTTCTTGATGATAAAATGGGCAGTGGTCATTTCCCAATAAAAACTACTTTTAGTATTCCATTTAAATACTATTAGTTTTTTCACACAAATACAATTTAAAGAGAGTAAAGTGGCAAATTTTCAAATCCTTTTCTCATCTCTGTATAAAGAAGATAATCTTCCTGAGTTTTAATCATTACATGATATTATTACTGCATATTACAAGTATCCGGCCTCCCCCCTCCCATGGTAGAATAATGAGTGTGATAAGGTATCTCGCATTAGATTAGCTAAATATAAACACTATCTGGCCTCTTCCAATTATGAAAATTTCATTGACTTGCAAAAATATCAGGTATTAGCCACTAAAAGATTTAAAGCCATTAAGGTGTCTAGTTTCAGGCCATATTGTGAATCTTTATCGTACTGATGTTTCTCTATTGTAACCATACCACCTCTCCCAAACTCCTTCCTAGAAAGTGATTCCTCTTTTCAGAATAATAATCCCTCGTCTCCACCTCTAATCTATAATGACACGTCGTAGCGGTTGAAAATTTTTGAGCAACCCTTTTCTTTTGAAGAGATGAGGCCTGTTTTGAATGGTCTGAAACTTAAATCCTCTCCTGGTCTTGATAAAATTAGTGTCGAGGTAATATCAAACTTTCCAAAAACCTTTCTCCTACATCTGCTTCAGATTTTAAATTATATTGTCAATGAGAATGTGATCCCAGACTCTTGGAAGGAATTCTTGATCTTTCTTCTTTCAAAAAGTCCAAAGAAGTCTCCCACAGGATTGCATTCTTAGCACTGTATCGTATACAATTCATACGCTGAAATTACACTCAACTATACACCCGGGTTGCAAAATCTTAGAATTCGCCGATGACATAGTCTTCTACTTCACATTATATGAATTAAACGAATGTTCATTTATTCTTCAGCAAAGTCTAAATTATATTAATTCCTTTTTGAGGGAAAGGAGTCTATCTATCTCTCCAGAGAAATTGAAACTATTTGTTATCCCAATTCCAATAGAAAATCTACCAGGCAACATTTCCATCTCAATTGACGATCAAACCATTACTCCATCCGAGTCACCTCCATTTCTAGGTATTATTTTCCACTGTATCTGATCTTGGGAACTTCACTTCTTAAAGTTAATTAACAAAAGTAGCCGAGTCCTCAATATTTTGAGGTGTTTATGTGGTACTTGGTGGGTTTCTCAACCAAAAATTCTCCAAATTTTATTTCGTGCCCTAGGGCGGAGCTCTTTCGACTATGGTAGTCATGTCCTAACCATTTACAGTGATGGCAGAACTAAAGGAGTTACCATTAGGATCTAGATTCAAACTACTAGCAAACAAATTTCTAATAAAAACCTTTCTTACGGTTAATCATCCAGTCCACGATACTCTCTATAATTTGTTCTATATAGCAACAAATTTTCTAACCCAATACAACCTGCGACAAGAATTTTGTCCTCCTGAAAACATACTACAAACTCAAAGGTTTTAGGGACAGAGTTATAAACTCAGCTACCCCGCTACAATTTCTAACTCCCTATTCCCTAAAGTTCTTTCGACCAACGATTGATTTTAAATTGGGCTTAACTATACAACATAGTAATTCTCCGGAAAGTCTTCAACAGTTTTATTAATAACAAATTTTCTGATTTTACCTACTCCTACATGGATGACTCAAAATTCCCGCAATCTTTCGTGGGGGCCTCAATATACTCCCCGCAACTTATAGTAGAAATCAATATCAAGATATCAGAACATGCTTTAATCTATACAGCGGAGGCTTTGGCTATTATGAGGCAATCCAGCTTATTTTGGATAGACGAATTCCTTACTCAGTAATTTTCTCTGACTCAAAAAGCGTTTTGCAAGCTTGTCAAAACTTCAATGACTTACATAACTTTAGTCTGGATCCATGGTCACAAGGGAATTCCAGGTAATGAAAACGCAGATAATTTAGCAAAATCGGCTACTGTAGAAGGAATCTTTCATGAGCTAAAACAGCCACACACTGACATATGGTCCACAATCCAAGAAACAAGAAAGAAACCAAATCTCCACTAAATTGTTGCATTTTCAAGCCAAGAATACTTTTTTACAAAACATTATCATTCTTAAACCCAAAATATCAATTTTCATCAAAAAAGTTACTTATCAATCTAATAGTTGCATTTTTAACAAAATACATGAATTTTGAACCTAGTATGTAGCTAAATTTTTAACCAAAATATATGAACTCTCCACGAAAAATATAATAGTTGATATTATTAAAACAATAAAAGATGAACTTTCAACAGAATAGCTGAACCCTCTACCAAAAGAAATTAATTTTCTACCCATAAATGGCCAATAAACCTCTATTAATAGCAGATAAACAAAAATCATACAGTAACTTTAGAGTAACTAAAATGAAAGTTCCAATTTACTGCAAAAATCGTAACTAAATACAGGGTGCGTTTACATAGCTTCACAACTGGTCACAGAACAAAAAATTTACTCAAAATTTGTGTATAGCTAACTAAGAGTCTTCGAAATATGACTCTTCGCGCAGAAGGCTGTCAAAGCATCTCGTCGAAGCTGTCTTGATCACTGGAATCGTATCGAATCATTTCCCTTTCAGGTCTCTCTTGATTGGGGTAACCAAAAATAAGTGGCTGAGAGCTAGGCCGGTGTAGGATGGAATTCGCCCGGAGATCAATGACGATTGGGTTCTTTACCACGACAATGCTCCCTCTCATACATCGACCGCCTGCAGCAAAGTTTTGGCCAAGTTCAAACTAGTAACACTGCCGCAGCCACATTACAGTCCCGACCTAGCCCCCAGCGACTTATTTTTGTTCTCCCGAATCAAGAGAGACCTGGAAGGGAAGTGATTCGATACAATTCCAGCGGTCCAGACAGCTTCGACGAGGTGCCTTGACAGCCTTTTGCGCGAAGAGTTTCATGGAGTATATGAGCAAGGGAAGCAACGCTGGCAGCGGTGTGTTGATGCTTAAGGGTCATATTTCAAAGACTTTTAGATAGCTATACAAAAATGTTTAATACGGTTTTTGTTCTGACATCAGTCTTGAAACTTTGTGAAGGCACCCTGTACGTTACAAGTTACTTTTTAAAAATATTAACAAAGTTACCCTAAAATTAACAAGTAAAGTATTAAACAGTATTTTTTTTGTTTTTACAAATTATCAGAAAATTATGTAGGACAATTCAGGAAATTTTACTGATAAAAATATATTAAAAACAAGTTAAAAAAGATTAAAGATTAAAAGATAAACAATACAACTCAAAAATTATATATTTTTTATTTCATCCAAATTTTTTCGATCATGCAATGTTGAGGGAACCATTTCTTGAAATTTCGCATTGAAAATACAAGGGAAAATAGCCATTTTTACGAATATGAGACTGGAAGTCGTAAATTTCAATAAAACGAGTGCAAATTACATATAATTTTTAAAATCTCGTCCCCAAATATGACGTAAGGGTTGATTTTAATTTACACCCACCCCCCACCAAATCCACTTCTAGAAGGCTTTAAAAGCACCCTATGAGCGAGGATCTAATAATAAATTTTTAATGGTGAAATAAAAAAGTTACCTGTATTTTTGACTAATTATTCATTGCTTAAACCATTTTTACTTGTTTAAAAAATTAGACAATAAGAAAAATTAAAACAGTCAATTTAAATTGTTATTCATTGTTTAACCAACTATTTATTGCTAAAATGTTTGAATAATTTTCATTTGTTAAAATAAGTGTTTTTGACAAAATATCCCAAATGTACATTTTTTCTTATCAACATGAACTAATTAGATTTTATTAGAGACTTTTATGTTAACACTTTTAATTATTTATCTATATTTGTCTAAACCATTTTCACTTTTTTTAAATGACATAAACTAATTAGTTAATTGTTGATTTTCTATTAGAGTCAAAACTTACATTTCAAGAATGAAAAATTATTTAAACAATTAAAAATTAGTTAATTTTTCTCACAGAAGGTGTAAATGTTTTTACATCTTGTCGGAAAGATTTAAATAAATTAAAATTGTTTAAATAATTATAACAAATGGTTAAATACTAGACATACCAAAGTTCTGTCGAGTGTGTTCAAAAATTTGATAAAGACTACATTTTTCTCTCTTATTCCAGTCAAAAGTTACATTTAAACACTAAAAAGATTCTTAGACAAATAACAACAAATTTAATCTATCGTTCTGATTTTCTGTACTGTCTAATTAGTTTATCTTTGTTTTGAGGGCACCGCTCATTTCCGATCAAATAAAAAAATATAATGTTCAAACAAATACATTTTTTTAAAACATTTAATAATTAATATATGAATACAGCGTACTTTTTAATTTGACCATTAAACATGATCTTTGATGAAAAAAAATACACAAAAGTAATATTTACGAGAAAATATATTGCAAAACACTTGATCCTCCTTTAGCGGTTAGTTTTTGGAGTTTGCTGAAAAGTGTTGGGGGGTCAAATAAAAAATAAATGCATAAGTTACATTCGGAAAAGTGATATTAACAAGCTCATGCAATTTGCAATCATTTTATTGAAATTGACCCTTTTCAGTCTCATATTCGTGAAAATGCGTGTTTTTCTCATGTATTTTCAATGGGAAATTGATTTCCCCCTAACCTTTATGTGATTGATAAAAAAAATACGATTTTTTTTGGGAACCTCACAAAATGAGTTATTATCCTAAATAAAATTCGAAATTTGGTTTTGCCACTTTTTTTTAAACTTTTTAAAATCTTTTATATTTTTTTATCTTTGTGAAATTTTTTAAATGTTCAAAATCTTTTAAATCTTCGATATCTGTGAAATCTTTGTGACATTTTAAAAAATATTTGATATTTTTGAAATATGTCTAACATTTTTTTAAATCTGAAATTTTCGAAAACTTCGTAATATTTTTAATTTTTGTAAAATGTTTTAAAGTATCTGAAATCTGTGATATGTTTAAAATCTTTGCGAAATCTTTGTGAAATTTTTGAAATGTTCAAAAACTTTGAAATCTTTATGGAATCATGGAAATATTTTTAAATCTAAATTTTTAAAATCTTTTTGAAAGTTTTTAAATCTTTAAAAAAAAATTAAATCTCCCTTACACTTAAAATTCGGGTTAAGCTAGAAAGAAATAATTTTTAAAATACTATTTGAGAAGGCCATGGTTACGTGAATAGCGGAACCTGGAAAAGGAGCTTTTAGTCTGAAAATAAATAGCTGCATTTTTCGGTACGTATAGCAACTCCTATTCGAAAAACACGCCTTTCTTCTTTTGTTTCCTTAGACTTTGTATTTTTATCAATGTGGAAAACTCTTAGATGTTCAAAACATTGTCCTATTTCAGCCAAAAATGAGTTTAAAATAACAGAAAACTGCATATTTAAAAAATTTGTTGTATTTACATATTTAAGTACTTATACTTATCTAATTCTTTTGCAGGTTTTTCTCTACACATTTATAACATTCCAAGTAATTTATCACTTTTAGATTCCTCAAGATATATAATTTTATACATAGTGTTAGTTTCACCATAAAAAAATAATCTCTTTGCTTAGCTTCTTGTATTTTGATTCTTGAAAAATAAATTTTAACTTTGTGAAAAAGGAGGGAAATAATCAGAATTTTTTAATAATCGTATTTGCGGGAGTTGTTTAGTTTTAAGAGGGAAAAAAGGTGACGGACTCTGATCGTTGAGAAAATATTTCAGACCGAAGAACCTGACAGTTTGTTTCGAAAACTCAGAGACATTAAGGCACTTTTTAACAAGAATATTCTTGAAAATATCTCTCTTCAAATTTACAAAAGCTGTAAAATATACCGTCCAAAGACAGTTTGTTCTCATTTTCATTATCAATATAAGATATTTTGACAAATTAAACACAATATCTCAAAAAATAATAAAAATAAATATTGCATGAGAGATTTAACTTTTTCAATTCTTTATTCTATCTTCTAGGAATCAGGTTTATATTAAGCATCTACTTCCCATCTCTTTTAAACTCAACACCTGAACAAGTGTTAAATTTTGAAAAGATTCTTGATAATTTCTAATATTTTTTTTATTCTATTTTCTCTAATAAGCAGATTCCCATAAACACTTCCTTCTGGATTTTTTTTTGAACCTTCTTTAATTTCCTTCGGTCAAAATTTGCTTCAATTTACGCCAAATTAATTAATTTTAAGTAATTAATTTGTAATTAAGTAAATTTACGTCAAAATTTTGTCAGCAGAGTTTTGTATTGGTGTTTTTTGATAACTCACTGCGCTCCAATTGGAAGTTCGCCATCGATGGAAGGAGTTGTGCACCGAGGGCCCGCAGGATGACTTCTCGCATTTCCGCACGTGCCGGGGTCTTTGTCTTATCGAGCACTCTTTGTCTGGCAAAATCGTTCCCCTTGAACTTTGACATCGAACTTGACGATACTGATAACCCTCGCCACATTCTACGTCGCACTGTTTAGAAATATTTAATAAATTAATTTTGTATCTTTGGGATTTGGAACTAAGTTTTATATCATGAAGATTTAATTTTATAAATAAGGTTTTTAAAAATAAGGCTTTCATCTAAAATATTCAAATCTTAAATCTACCTGGCTCCAGTCTCCTGTATTCCACAGAGGGCAAGGTTGAATATTGCATGGAATCCTTTTTGGCACCTAATTGCAATTAAAAAACGGATTAATTACGTTTTCAGAAAACTCTTACAGTTTAATTTTTTTCAAACTAGATGACTTAAGGTTAAATTCCTTTAGAGAAACAGGGTGACTACTCAAATCCTGCATAAAAATATTAACAATTACAAGTTTTCTAGGTTAACCCTGAGAAATTTTGAATGAGAGATTTAAATTTTTATTTTTCCATGCTCACCACATCTGCAGTTTCTGAGTGCCATTTGAATACTCTTCGGGGTGAAATTCGATTAATATTTACATCATTTTCCTGCTGTGATGGATCATCCAGCGGCGAATTTAATGTAGAAGTGACAGATGGCAAAGTTTGCTAAAATATATTAAAATTATTGTGGACACAGAATTTTCTAAACAAAATGACCTTTAACAGATATTTTGCAAAATTATAATTGTTAATCTGCATTGAATACTGACCGTTGTGGGACAAAGAGTTAGCATACATCCAGATGTGTCAGCCGGTTGCTTTGTAGAATCACAATTCGATTTGTTCGTAATTAAATCCTTACCATCTCTACAGGTGACTTCTCTTCTACGTGTTCCATCGCCACACGTAACCGAACACTAAAATTAAAATAAGAGGGATATTTTCTCCTCCAGAACGATTTCCAGCGATTATCTGGAGAAACTTACCGGGTTCCATTCCCCTGAATGCCACTGATAACATGGACCAGCGTCACAAATTTCGGTAAAAGCAGTTGGAGACCCACTGCAATAATTTGCGTGAACAACACGATTTTCCACCTGACACCAGTAGGGTCTTTGTCTTTTTCCAATTCCACAAGTGACTGAACACTGAAAGTTTAATTTTTAATACAAAATAAAAATTTCGAATAACTATTTGTTTTCTAAGTGTATTTGTTTTCAAGTTTATATAAATATAATTTTCCTAAGATTCTTGAAAAAATAGTTGAATTTTTAACCCAACAATATAAATTCTGATCGAAAAAATATAACATACATATCACTGATATTTCGAGCGAGAAAGATTTTAATTATAATTGAAAAAAACAGCCCAATTCATCCAAAAAGACGAATTTTAAACAAAAGATTTGAATCTTCAACAAAAAAAAAGATTAATTTTTACCAGTTGTCTTTTTAAACAAGAAACATTAAACTTTTTTCAAAACTGTTCAATCTTGTAACACAAAAATATAAAACTTAACGAAAGATATGAACTTTCTACAAAAAAGACGAATTTTCAATTAAATACACCGTCAAGCGAATAGATGAATTTTTAACTGAAATAATGAGTTTCGAACAAAAATAACGAATTTTGAAAAATAGTTCAAGTTTCAAGTAGAAAGACGAATTTTGAACTGCAATGATGAATCTTAAAAAAAAGAAAATATTTAAACTTAAAAACAAAAGGAATTGAATTCATAAAAAAGATGAATTTTCTACAAAATAGTTGAAATTTCAAATAAAACAGATTTTTGAATCCAGAGAGAAAAAAAGTTTCACCCAACTAATGAAAGCGACTATTACCCTAAGATTGTTAAGACAACTAAAAAAAATGTGAAAGATTTCAGACGTGTCGAAAAAGGATAATTTTTTATTTTACTTTTATTTTACTTTTATTCTACTTTTGAAAGTTTGGAAGAAATTAAAAAAAAATTTATAGATTTTAGGAAATCTTTCAAATTTTTAAAATATTTTTAATCTCTTAAAAACTTTTATAATTCCTTAATATCACTTAAACAAAATCGAACCATTCCTAAAATTTTGAAATTTTTCCAGAAATTAAATAAATTGTCCTTAAATCTTCCAGATTTTTGAAATTTTCAGAAATCTGTTGACACGTTTTGATACCTATCTTTAAAAATTAATTTTTAAAAATAAAATGTCATTAAAAATTACACCAGGAATTTTTAAAATCTTTTTTTTTCTTGAATCCTTTCCTTTAAAACCTTCCAAATTTTATTTCAAAATCTTTTAAAATCAACATCGTGTTAAGAGTTTTTCGTTTAAAATCCTGTACTATTGCAAAATCCAAAATGTTGCCTTTAAAATTAATTTAAAAATAAATAAAAAATCAGTTTTAATTTTTCCAAGAATCTTAAGATTTATTTTAGAATCCTAAAACATCTCTACTTCGTAGAAAATATTTGTTGAGATCTTCTCAAGATTTAAATTATTTTCGAATGTTTTCAAAAATTCTAAAACTTCTAAGTATCGTTTAAAAAAATTAATTTTTCATTATTTTCTTAAAATCCTGCGCAATTAAAACGATTGTCTTAAAATCTTTCACATTCATTTTCGACACATGTTTTAATCTTCAAAACCTGAACCTAATCTTATAAAGTAAACCTAAAATCATTACAAAATTTCCCAGAAATTTGATATTTAGTATCGTTAATGTTTTAATCCATAATTTTATTTTTATAATATTTTTTAAAGTGTTAAGAAGTTTCCAAATTATAGTGTGCTAGCAAAATGTTGAGAACAGAATTATTTCCCAATGTTATACAAATTATTTAGAATAGAAATCTTCTCCTTATCAATAATGTTTAGAGATATTTGGAAACAAATTTTATACTTAAATCAAATTACTTATTCGAAAATTTTGATTTACAAAATTGATGGTGCAGAAACTCTAAATATTTTTAAGTAGATAAACAAACTGAAAACAATCATTAAAATCATATCCACGCAGTGACGCAACCAATTAGACTTTCGGGAACAACGTGTCCCAATACCTTCGAGTTTTTTATTAATTGTGTTCCAAAAGCTTTGACCTGATAAGAAGATAAGGCTTCATTAGAAAATAGATTGTTACCGGTGTCCAATCTCCAAAGTCCCATTTGGGACATGCTTCCTGACCGCAGATTTGAGTTACTATTTTCTCCTGAGAAGCACACTTTTCATCAGAAACTGGTCTGACTTTGGAATCGATACAGCTGGCTGATCTTCTCTGCGTGCCACCGCCACAAGTTACTGAACAAGCAGCCCATTCTCCATAATTCCAGCGTACATCATGACATGATCCCGTGCAAGGTTCCTGTTCATTGGGTCGTTCCAAATGCGAACAAACGTAGTCAGGAATTGGTCGAGGTTGTCGATTGTCAAAGGAATGAACAATTTGGACACAACGAGAGGTAACTGATCGAGTTCCAGGACCACAGTGGCTTGAACATTCTGACCTGGATGTGATTTGCCATCTAGAAAAGAGCAAATAAAGTAAAAATTACATTAAATAATCTATAGTAAGTTGCCCAAAGTTCAAAGTTCTAGAACGTTTCAAAATTAAAGAATTGGAATATTAAAGTTGCCTAAGCTTTACAAATGTCAAGCTCTTAAACTCTTGCTTGAAGAAAATTGCCTTCCACATTGCATGTCTCTTTGAAAAAGCATTTTGAAACATGTTAAAAGCATTTTGTTTACTCTTTCAATTTGTTCAAGAGAAAAAGATTTTTTCAAATGTTCTCATAAACTATGAACTTTAGGTGCTAAAATATTGGAGAAAAAGATTTTAGTTTTTTTGCGGCCGTCATTTGTTGCTACTTACTTCTTTTATCTTAACCACTGTTACCTACGAATTAGTTCAGAAAAGAATTAAATTATATTGTTTTTCACAAAAAAGTAGAATATTCATAGCATCGTTTAAGAGAAGAAATTAAAAAAGCCCCTTTTCTTAAACAAGAGTGAAACACTGTCCATGAAAAGAGAATAAGAGAAAAAAAGTTATGAGAAAAAATGTCGAACGAAAAAGCACAAACCTTTTTCTCCAATAATTTAGTTTTTAAAGTTGATACTTTTGGAGAAAAGTGAAAAAAAACATATTTTTTCTCCTAAACCATTGTGCATGTCTTGAAATACTTTTTTCTACAGAGAAATGCAATATGGAAAGTATTTTTCTTATGTCCCTTTTTATCTTTTACATATTACATAACTATAAACGTCTTGCGAAAATAACACATAATTATGCGAAAAAATTAGGCCCAAAAAAATCAAATATTTTTGTTGTTGTCTGATGTTATCCCACATTTTCTTCCATTTGATGTGAAAATAATTGTGCAATTTCTTATAAATTAAATTTTGTTTAATGAAACCTTAAACTACGTACCACGCTTTTTTAGGGTCAGTGAGTTTGCCCCACCCAGCCCAACATGCTATCTAACGTAATTTTTTCTGGCTAAAGCTGCTGAAAATTTGGTTTGATCCAACCTTACTGTTTTTATGAGTTAGCAAAGAAATTCAACTTTTAAAGAAGTAGTTGTGAATTTTCGAAAAAAAATGGTTGACCCAGTTATAAGTATTCGAATTTTTAAAAGTGAAAAAGCAGATTATCAAAAAATAGTCACAATTTTTGTTTAAAGTATGAAATTTTTTAAGATAATATATTTATTTTATTATTATTATTATTCCTGATAAAATTTCTTGCCCCTAATTTATAGTTATATTTTATTACATTCTCATCAGAGAAGGTATTAGATTTATGCAAAATTTGACCCCCCTGGTTTTTGTCAAATGTCCA
>JAAAKG020099282.1:0-15958 GCA_010014905.2 Druon quercuslanigerum | reverse complement strand
ATAAAAATTGAAATTTTTTCTGAAAAATTCATCTTTTTGTTTAAAATTTATTTAGTCGAGATAAAGTTTGATCATTTTAGTTGAAAATTCATTAGCTTGTTTACAAATTTAACTGTTTAGTTAAACGTGGGCATTCTTTAATTGAAAATTCAACTTTTTTGTTAAAAATTCTTATATATTTAATTTAAAAATCGTCTTGCTTGCTCGAAAATTAATTTTCCTGTTTGAAAATTATTCGTCTTGCTTAAAAATCTATTTTTTTGCTTAAAAATTCAAGTATTGCAATTACCTATTTATCATTTTAATAACTAATTCATCTTTTTGGTTTTGTGCAAGAATAATTTTTTAAATTGAAAATTTGACTATTCCATTTTTGGTTAAAAAGTGCTATTTGTTTGAAAATTGATCTTTCTCAGTGTAAATTCAACTAATTAATTGAGAATTAATTTTTATTGTTGTGAAAAATCGTATTTTTAGTAGAAAATTAATCCTTTTGGTTGAAAATTCAACTATTTGTTGGAAAATTCATGTATCTTTTTGAAAGTCTAAATTTCTACGTGAAAATTTAGGAATTTAAACTGGTTTAAATTTAATTTTTAGTATAGTGCTCACATTATTTTACCTAAATATGCAATCAATTTTAAGTATAAGTAGCTAAAATAAGAATGGGTTTGAATTTTTATTCAAATTCATGTACTTCAGAGACAAATTCGAGAAATGATTAATTATGTTTTTAGCATTATTTAATTTTTTATTTAATCTATCTTGCTAAAATATTGAAGAATATCTTTTGTAATATTAATTAAATTCCTATAAAATAAAAAGTGATATTATTTGTAATAAACTCGTGAAAAATCATACCTGGAAAAAGCTTGAGATACCTGGAAAAAATCTGGAATTGTCAGTGAATTTTTTTTCAGGATTTGAATAGGCACCCTGCTTGTTTTCAAGAATTTTTCTCGTTTTTTCTCGTAATAGCGAACTGCATTAATAGAAGTCAAAAAGAAAAGCCACTTTTGTTGGTGTTAATAGTTCATTATTTTTAATTTATAAGTATATTAATTATATTTTTGCTTCAGAATTGTTACTTTCGGGCTACAAATATTATTGTTTTTTGTGTCAATTTTTTCCAAAATATTCAAATTTTTTGTTATAAATACATATCTTTTGGTAAAAAATTCAATTATGTTTGGTTGAAAATGCCACTATTTGCTTGACAATTTAATTGTCTTGCTTGAAAATGACATTTTTTTGAATATTCATATTTTCGGCGTTAAAAGTCAAATTTTTTTGAAAAATTCAACTATTTGGATGAAAATTGATATATTTTGGTTGAAAATTCGTCTTTTTTGGTAGAAAATTTCTCATCCTGATTAAAAATGTATGTTTTTAGTAAATAATAATATATTTAATTGAAAATTTAACAGTTTTGGTTCAAAATTAACTTTTTGTTGATAACTCAGGCTTTTGGTCGATAATTCACATTTTTTGGTTGAAAATGACTTTTTATATTGAAAATTCATTGGTTTAGAATTAAAAGTCAAAGATTCTTGAAAAAGTTATCTTTTAAAAACAATTTTAATCATTTAAAATTTAGTTTAAAAACAAACCTCTTTTGGTGAAAATTTATCTCTTTTGATAGAAAATTTCCAACTATTACATTTCTCCTTGAGGATTAATTTTCTTCTTATTAACAATTCATCACTGCTTAAAAATCGAACCATTTCGTTAAAGATTCATCTATTTTGTTAAAAAATTATTTCTTTTGGTTGGAAATTCGTTTTTTTGGGTTGAAAATTCTACTATTTGGTTCAAAATAATTAATTTTTTGTATGTTAAACATTTATAATATTGGTTTGAAATAATTTTTTTGTTCAAAAATTAAACCTTTTATCTTTAAAATTTGTTTTGTCGAAAAACGGATTAGTTATAAATTCTAATCTTTTGTTAAAAATTCCTGATCTCGATTTAAAAATTAGTCTGTTTTTGGTTAAGGATTCAAATAATTTGATGAAGTTTCGTATTTTCAAGTTTAATTTAACTGTGTTTAATTGAAAATTAAAATATTTATTGCTTGAAATATCAAATTCTATATTTTTATATGAGAATTTTTTTTAGTGAAAATTAATTTTTTGATTGGTTTTAATTAGAAATATCGACTAGTTGGATAAAAAATTTGTCTTTTTTGGTAGAAAATTAATTTTGTTGGTCGGAAAATCCTCTTTTTGGTGTAACATTTAACTGTTTGGTTAAAAATTCTTGTATTTTTTTTGTTGAAAATTTGTCTTTGTTGTTAAAAACATCTTCGTGGTGTTCAAATTCATATATTTAATTAAAAATTCATCTTTTTTGGTATAAATTTATTCGTTTTTGGTTAAAAATTCAATTGCTTAATAATAAATAATTCGGTTAAAAAAAAAGAATCTTCAACAAAATAGTAAAATTTGTGAACAAAGAGATGACTTCAATAAAAAAAGTAGTTCAACTTTCAACCAACTAGATGAATTTTCAATCCAAAAAGTGTTAATTTTAAATAAAAAACAGTAAAATTCAACGAAAAAATACGAATTTTCTTCAAAATAGTTGAATCTTTAACCAAATCCGAATTATTTATTAAGTTAACCATAAAAGATTAAATTTATACCAAAAAATATGAATTTTCAATCAATTGTATGAATTTGGACACAATGAAGATATTTTTTCAACGAAAAAAAAGATAAATTAAAAAAAAAATACATGCATTTTTAACCAAATAGTTGAATTTTAAACCAAAAAGAGGAGTTTCCGATCAAGTAGATTAATTTTCTACCGAAAAAGACCAATTTTTCTCCAAATAGTAGAAATTTCTAATTAAAAAACATACATTCTCAATCAAACAATTAATTTTCAACCAAAGAAATAATTCTCAAAGAAAACTGTAGTAGTTGATAAATCAAACACAGTTAATTTAAACTTAAAAATACGAATCTTCAAAAAATCATTTGAATTCTTAAACAAAACTGAATAATTTTCAAATCCAAAAGAGGAGTTTTAAAATGAATGTTGAATTTACAACCAAAAAATATGTATATCTGTATTTTTTAGATGAAAATTCAACTACTTGGTTGATGAAATTGATTTATTGATTTAAAAAAATAGTTAACTTAAAATCAACTAGTTGAATTTTCAACCCAAAAAGTATTAATTTTAAATGGAAAACAGAATTCAACAGAAAAATACAGATTTTTAACATAATTGAATTTATTGAAATGTAAAAGAATATATAAGTAGCAGGTTGGACGCTGGACCGAGAATTTTTTTTTAACTGAGAATTTTACAAATTTGCAGAAAAAAAATCTGTCTAAGTTCGATTTCAACAGTTTTTAAAATAAGTATTCGAATTGATATCTTTTTCAATTATGATATAATTCAGTTTACAGTGCCTAATTAAAAAATCTTTTACCTTAAAAATTCTTTATCTTAGATTTTTATTTTTAGGCGTATATTTTTTAATCTTAAGAATTCTAAAGTGCAATCTTGAAGACTTAAGCAATTAAATGCGTTTGAAGCTGAAAATTTTCATAAAAAACAATATTATTTTATCAACGGTAAAATTTTAAAATAATTCTGTACTTTAAGTAAAAAAAACTCAACAATAATTTATTCGATAAAACGAGTCTAAATTCATTTAAAGTTTAAGTCTTTACATAATATTATACTTCATAATAATATATTAGTAATTAAAGGCTTTTATTAAATTAAAAATATTGTTTCAGTCGAAATTATTCACTTCTTAACCCATTTAATTAAATAAAATTTAATTAAGAAAATGAATAAATATTTGATATTTAGCTATACTTGACTGTTAATTTAATACGAGTAAATTTAGGCCAAATATTTAAAAGTAAACAATTTTAATTTGAATTGTTGGACATAGAAAGATTTGAATTGTTAAAATTTCGAAAAGTTTATACACTTTTAATGTTGCCATTTTTATTCTATTAAAAAATTTTAATTTGTAAACGAAATTGTTGAATTTTTACGTAGAAATAATAATTGAACACTTAGTATTTGTAGAAAACTTTGAAATTTAAAATGAATAGAATTTTCCCTACAATTTTTAGAAAATCCTGCAAATGTTTTTAAATTTTCCTAAGAATTTCCCATTTTCCTAGGAATATTTAGAAAATGTTTTTATTCTTTTGGAGTCTTTCACAATTCTTAAAAAGCTTCTAAATTTTTCGTTTGAAATCTGTAAAAATCTACATTTTGTTTTAAATTAGGTTGTGGGAATTTGCACCGAAATTTCAGTACGAATTGGCGAATTTTGTCGGTGCACACACTTCGTTTCAATTATTTAATGTAATTTCAAGTTCCAAATTAATTTTGAATCTTTCAAAAACAATAAGTGTTCTCTTGCTTAATGAATAATTAATAAATAAATATATTAAATTATTAAATTCATAATTTTAGTTGAAAACTTATTTAATTGTTTAAAAATTAAATGTATTATTATTTATTAATTTTTATTATTGATTAAAAGTTCGTATTTTTTGGTTTCAAAATTGATTTTAACAAAAAAAATTTTTTTTTAGTTGAACAGTCTAAAAAAATGAAAATTTTGCTTTAAAATTCAACGATTTCATTGAAATTTAACTTTTTGGTTGTAAATGTTGATTATTTCTTGTTAAAAATTAAACTATTTTTATTAAAAAATCCTCTTTTTGTTTTGAAACTTAAACTGTTTTGGTTGAGGCTTCATCTCTTTGGATGAAAAATTAACTAAGTTGTAGGAAATTCGATTTTTTTACACTAATTTTTTTAATTGAATCAAAATTAATCTTTTTTTAATTATAAACTAAAATTTATCGATACACATTGTTTAATGAATAATTAATAAATAAATTTATTAAATCCAAATTTAAAGAAAACTTTGTTAAATTCGTAGCATTTTCTAGACGTTCTAACACCAATTCAATTAATTTTAAAAGTTATTGAGCAGTTCTGAAAAAATTTCAAAAATAATTTTAAATTTGAGAAAATATAAAACAAATTCTTTTTGAAAAAATATAAAACAACGTCTAGATTTCTCAAGATTTTGAAATAAAATTTTAAAGCTGCTTAAGGATGCTTAAACTATTTTAAACGAAAATAATTTAACTTCTATTTTAAAAACTTTTAAGTTGAAAAAAATTGAAATTAAAAATTTTTCAATGTTGACGTATATTTTTCAACCTAATCTAAATTTTTTTATTCTATATTTTATGAATCTTAAAAATTCTAAATTTTGCAGTTTATCTGCTTTTAATTTAAAACTGTTAAATTGAAAAGTGTTAGTACCTTCCACTTTATAAGTGTAAATTATTGAGAATTAGAATACAAAATTTTTGAGTTGAAAAACATTTAAACTTGAATTGTAAAAGTTTAAAATTCAAGAGTTCCGTTTTGAATGCTTTCATTCGTTGTTTATTTTTTACTACTTCAAATGGAAAAATGTTTAGAATAGAGTTCGATTTTTAAAGCCAACCGAAAAATCTTCTGAGGTACGAAAACCAAATGTAAGTTCACCGAGATCGACCAGGAGATCGACGGGAAGATTTTTGCAGCAAAATGACGGAAATGGAAGTTCCGAAAAGCAAGGTTCTTCTGGAAACCAAAGCGAAAATGAAAGTCCGGTTGTGAGATTCGTGAAAAGAGCAACACGTAGGACGTCATTATTATACAATATGATGAAGTCTCCAAGGTCTTCTTCAAAGAAAACAAAAGAAATCAGCCAAGAAATCGGCAAGGTTTTAGAGGTAAATCTTGTCTTAATTTGTAACTTTAACTTAATAATTACATAGTCAATTTGGTTTAATTTTATTTTTTTCGTATTTAAATTGTAGGCAATGAAGATAGACTCTGAAACAGAATCTAGAAAAAGTGCCAGTCCAGCCAAACCTCCTCGCAGAAGTTTATTGAGAAGGAGTAAAAAAGCGGAAGAGAGTTTCAAGCACGAGAATGAGACCAAAGTTGAGGACGAAATTAGCAAAGAGGTAAAGAAAATTTGAAGATTGTGCATATATTTTTTAATAATGGGTCATTTACAAATTACTTAAGGTATTTTTATGAAATTCTGCCGGAAATTTATTTTTTGACCGGCAATTTTAACAATTTTTAGGGGAAAAAATCCTACCAGCTTTTTTAAAATAATTACTTTAGTTCTGATCTTTTTCAATTGTGATGTAATTTAGTTTAGAATGCGTAATTCAAAAATCTTTCACTTTAAAAATGCTCCATTTTAGATTTTTAATTTTTAAGCTTACATTTCAGTTTTAAAGAATTAATAAATAAAAAATTAGAAGCGTTCAAAATTGATGATTTTTGATAAAAACATTTGTAGCTGATCAACTGTGAATATAAATTAATTAATGATTTTTTAAATTGAATTGTGCTTTAAGATATAAATGCGAAATAATAATTGATTGTACATGACGATTTGGAATCAGGTTATAACTTCAAAATAATATATTTGTAATTAAAGGCATTTATTAAATTTCAAATAAAATCAGTCTAAAATATTCAATTTTTAAACCATACAATTTTTTAAATATTTACAAATAAATAAAATATATGTATAAATAACAATTGAACATCTATTATTCTTAGAAAAATGTCAAAATTACTTTAAAATTCGAATATTCGTACCAAAATTTCGGCTCAAAAAGCCCACGGTCTAATTTAAAACAAAATATAGATTTTTGCAGATTTCGAACAAAACATTTAGAAGGTTTTTAAGAATTTTGACTGCTTAAGAAAAAGAAAAAACATTTCCTTTGGAAAATTGAACATGATGTTTTATTTTAACAAACTAATTTTAAGAGAATATTTAAAAAGATTTATAAAAATTTACAAAATTGTCTAAATTGAATGTGGAAGATTTTAAGAAAAAATCTTTAACTTGGCAAAATTAAAAAAAATTAATTTGAAAAGCATGTGGATGTTCCAAGACTTCGAAATGAAATTGCAAAGCATTTTAGGGATTTTTAGACTATTTAAAATAAAAATAATTTAATTTTTAATTTGAACAGGGAATTTTCAATTTTTTACAAATTTATAGTTGAAACTGGAATGTATTCAGATTAATGATAATTCTGATTTGGAAACGGGCATTTTCAAATTTTAAAAAATTCATTTCCTTAGTTGAAAATTTAATTCATGTGTTAAATTTTTGTTCGATTATTTTTAAACTCAAGAATTTAACTATTTTATTTTTGGTGGAAAATTTTCCATTTTAGTTCCAAATTTCTCCTTTTGGTTAGAAAATTTAATGTTCATGATTGAAAAAGCATCTTTTGATTTAAAGATTGAACTATTTTATTAAAAATTTGCTTTTTTCTTAAAATTTAATTTTTTTTTAACTAAAAATATAACTATTTCAGTTTTGGTTAAAAAACAATCATTTTTAATTAAAACAATTTTTTTTTAGTTAAAAATTAATTTTGTTAACCGAGAAAAACTTTTATTTAACACTTTAATTTTTGAAATACATGAAAATTCAACTATTTAGTCGAAAATTCGTGCATTTTTGTGGTAAAAAGTAGTCTCATTAGTTAAAAATTCTATTTGGGTAGAAAAATTGTTTTAACTCAAAAATTTTAACGTTTTATTTTTGGTTGGAAATTAACCTATTGGAATGTATGAACTGGAATGTATACAGATTAATAATAATTCTGACTTGGAAACGGGAATTTTCAAAGTTGAACAAATTCCGAGCTAGTACTGGAAATTTTAGAAAAGGAATAAAATTCCGAATTGAAACAGCATATTTTGCAAAGAATTCTAATTCTGAGTTGAAGCAGGGAATTTTCAAATTTTAACAAATTCTAAGTTGAAACTGGTATGTATCCAAAAGAATTATAATTTGTCTTGGAACAGGGAATATTTTTAAAGAATGAATTCTACAAATAAAAAATATATAAAATTTTGAATTTAAGAAAGGAATTGTACACAAAAATTCTAATTCTTAGTTGAATCGGAGAATTTTTGAAAATAATTAAAATTGTGGATTTGAACAACGAATGTTCGATTTTTAACCAATTTTGAGTTGGAACTAAAGTTTATAGAAGAGAATAACAATTCTGAATGGAAAATTGAATTTTTGAACAAATTTATAATTCTGAGATGAAACGAGGTATTTTAGAAAACAAATTTAAATTATTATTTTAAATAGGGAGTTATACAAAAAATTTTAATTCTTAGTTAAAACGAAGAATTTTAGAAAATAATTAAAATTATTGATTGGAACAAGGATTTTTTCAAAAGAATTTTATTTCTGACTTGAAATGAAGATTTTTCGGAAAGAATGAAAATTCCCGATTTTTTTAACAGGAAATTTCTCTAAAAGAATTAAAAATTTCGGATGTAAACAGGGAATTTTAAATATTCAAACAATTCTGAGTTTCAATTCTAAATTCATTGATTCTTCAATTTAGAGCATTGAAAATGATTACGTGGATTTATATTTTTGGAAACGAATGTGAATATCTGAAGTCTACAGTTTATAAAAGTTTAAAATTTTTAATTTGACAGTTTAGTTTGACAGTTTATATGAAGTAGCTTCCATTTTATACGTGTACATCATTAAGCATTTTTATAAAATATTGTTGAATGAAACAGTTTTTAAACTTAAATTTTCAATGTTTAAAATTCAAGAGTTTCACTTTGAGTGCTTTCATTTGCAGTTAATGAAATTAAATTTAGAAATAAAAATGTGTCGATAACAAGTATTGAGTCTTACAAACGTATAATTTTATAGTTTTTTAAAATTTTTATTTTTTTTGGTAAACAATTAATCTTTCGTATTTTACAAGTTTATTATTTGGATAAAAAATGCATTTCTTTGTTAAAAATTCAATAATTTTATTCAAAAGGGTCATTTTTTTTAATGACACTGAAGGAAAATGGCTTTTTTATTTTGGGGGATTCAACTATTCTGTTGAAAATTCGTCCTTTTTGGTTGAATGGAACTGCTTTTTATTTTTTTTAAATATATAAATTTTAGTTGAAGTATCAACTATTACATCTTTCTTTAATAATTCATCTTTTTTCGTGATGATTCATGATTTTAATCGAAAAGTCTTTTTTTGTTGGTTGAAAATTCCGTTTTTTTATGTTGAAAATTAATTTATTTAACTGAAAATGTAACGATTCCATTTTTAGTTTAGAATTTGTCTTATTTAGTTAAAAATTCGTCTTTTGTGGTTCATTTCTTTGGTTCCAAATTGAACTATTTCGTTAAAAATTCACCTTTTTTCCTCAAGATTAATTGTTTTCAACTGAAAATATAAAACTATTTCAGTTTTTTGTTAAAAAATAATCATTTTGAGTTTAAAATCGATTATATGATTAAAAATTCATCATTTATTAACTACTCTGTTGAAAATTAGTTTTATTTTTATTGAAAATTAATTTCGATAGCTGACAAAAACTTTTATTTAACTTTCAATTTTTGAAATATATTTGAAAATTAATTTCTTTCGTTAAAAATAAAATTCATGTCTTCAATTTTTGTTAAGTTTTTTTTAATCTCAAGAATTTAAATATTTTATTTTTGGTGAAAAATTTTCCATTTTAGTTCCAAATTTCTCCGTTTTGGTAGAAAATTGAATCTTCATGATCAAAAAAGCATCTTTTAATTTGAAGATTGAACTATTTTATTAAAACTTCGATTTATTGCTTGAAAATTAATTTTTTTCAACTAGAAATATAACTCTTTCAGTTTTGGTTAAAAAATAATCATTTACAGTTGAAAATTTGTCTTGGTAAAAACTTAAACTTCTTTTTTAAATATTCATAATTAAGGTCCAAAAATTAACTATATGGTTAAAAATTAAGTTTTATATTTTTGTTGAAAAATTTATCATTTTTAGTTAAACATTTTTTAAAAAAGAAAACTAGTTTTTTTTGTTGTTTAGAATTCAACAATTTAATTGGAAATTAATTTTTTGGTTCAAAATATTCATTATTTCTAGTTGAAAATTTTCGTTGAGGATTTATCTCTATGCTTGATAAGTTAACTATTTTGTTGAAAATTAAATTCTTTGTTTGTTTCGAAAACTAATTTTTGGAAGTAACATTTAATTATTGCATTCATGGATCAAACTTGATCTTTTTAAATTGTAAACTCAGCTATCTGTTTGGAAATTAATGTATTTTGTTACATATTAGTCTTTTTGTTTGAAAATTAATCTTCTCTGTTCGCATTTTTTGGTTAAAAAAATATATTTTAACAGAATTTTTCTTTTTGTTGAACATTTACAAAAAATTAAAAAAAAAATTTTGTGCTCTAAAATTCAACAATCTAATTGAAAATTAACTTATTTCGTTTAAAATTTAAATCTTTTATTAAAAACTTCCTTTTTTGGTTTGTAAATTAAACTGTTTTAATTGAGAATTCATTTATTCTATTAAAAGTTTGTATTTTTTTGACAAATTTTATTCCAACAGAAAATTTATCTTTTTTATTTAAACAAATAAAAAAATGAAAATTTGTTTTTACAGTTCAATTTGAAATTAACTTTGGTTGAAAATGAACTATCTTGCAGAAAATAAATTTTTTAAATTTCTTTTGAATACTATTTTTTTGAAGTAAACATATAATTATTGCATTCATGGAACAAAATTGACCTTTTTTAATTGTAAACTCAACTATCTGGTTGAAAATTAATTTATTTTCTTCGAGATTCGTCTTTTTGCTCGAAAATTCATCTTCTCGGTTACAGTTTTCTTTCAAAAGTAATTTTTTTTAAACTGTAAATTGATCTTTTTCGGGTTTCATCTTTGTTTGTAGAAAATTATTTCTGTTTGAAAACTTAACTATTTGATTGAAAATAAAGTTTTTTTTGTTTAAATTTCATATCTTCTGGTTGAAGATTCAATTTTTTGGTAGAAAAATCATCTTTTTGTTTTGAAACATTAACAATTTTGTTCGAAAGTCATCTATTTTGTTGGAATTCCTATAAGTTGCAATACATTTGCATTTACTATTTTGTTGTAAAAATTTTTCTTACGTAATTTGTGGATGACTCGTAAATTTATTTTTTACGCTCATTAAATTTTTTTCTCGAATTAAAATGATTATTAACGGGGGAAAAGTTTCAGAAGATGCAAGTAAAGGAAAACACGAACTCGGAAAGAAAATCTGCACGGGGAAAACTTGATATTTCTGCTTCAAATGCTGATACCTCAAAGCTAAACGGAATACAAGTAAATGGCGAGGAAACAAGGGAGAATTCCAATCCAGAAAATCTCACAGATTCGTTGGAAGCGCAGAAAAATCCAGTGAAGATTACAAATTCAAGGAAGCATCGCAGCACTGGAAATATTCTTAATTCGGCAGACGTGAACTGCAAGGTAAATTCAATTGAATAACAAAACAAATTTTTTGAGTCACAAGTTTCATTATTTTTGTAGAAAATTTAACTATTTGGATGAAAATGAATTTTTCGTCTTTTTGGCTTAAAAATTTAACAATTTGGTCTCAATCTTTTTCTCTACTGATTGGAAAATCTTTTTTCAGAGAAAATTTACTTCTTTTGATAGAAATTTGATTTTTTCTTTCATTAACAATGCCATTATTCTATTTTTAGCTGATTTTTTTTTAAATTGCAAATTTACCTACTAGGGTAAAAGTTGAATAACTTTGTACAAAATGTATTTCGTACTTTGAAGGTTAATCTCTTTTGTTGAAAACGTAACTATTTTGTTAAATATTATCTTTATTAACAATTAATTTTTTAGTTGAAAATGTAACTTTTCCATTTTATGTTGAAATTTTGTCTTCATTAAAGATTCGTCTTTATTGGTGGAAAATAATCTTTTTGGCTGAAATATTCTCTTTTTTGGTAAATATTGCAACTTTTGTGCTGAAAATTAACTTTTTTGTTGAAAATTTATAATTTTGGGTTGAAAATGCATCTATTTTATTTGCTTAGAAAATTTAAGTTGAAAATACATCTTTTTGCAGAGAATTGGTATTTTTTAATTAAAAGTTGGCCCGCTATTAAAAATTTATTTTCCTGGCAGCAGATTATTTTTTTTCAGTTGAAAATTAATTTCTGTTTGAATATGAAACTATGTTATTTTTTTTTTTATTAAAAATTGATATTTTTACTTAAAGATTGAAAATTATCCTGAAAATTCGACTATTTCGTTAAAAATTTATTTTTGTAGTAGAAAATTTCAGTATTCTGTTAAAAATTTAACTATTTCGTTAAAAATTCAAGCATATAGTTAACAATTTGTATATCGGCAGCAAAAATTCGTCCTTTTTGATTTAAAATTCACACTTTTCTTTGTTAAAAATGGAACTGGCTTCCTAAAAATACAATTGTTTCGTTGAAAATTTAACTGTTGTGGGTTGATGTTTAATTATTTGGTTTAAAGTTCGATCATTTGTTAGAAAATGGATCTTTTTAGGTTGAAAAAATGAGAAACCTCGAAATATTAAATAAAATGAACGAAAAAACGTATTTTTGATTATAAAATCAGATTTTGAGGGTGTATGTGAAATTTCTAGACACTGATTGAAATTAAAAAAAATTGGAACTCTTAAAAATGAATATTTTTTAGTTGAAGTTATCAAGACTGTAATTGACAAGTTTTTGTATTAAAATGCTCAATAATTTAAACTAAAATGGGAACTTTTGCCCTTTTCCAATTGAGCAGTTTCGAATTAAATAATATTAATTTTAAACTTTTGAAAATTGAATATCAAGTTTCAACTATTTATGGGTTAACGTTAATTTTTCTTGAAGTTATCTTTAATGGTTAAAAATGAACTTTTTACATTGAAAATTGATCCTTTCGGAATTAAAAGTCATTTTTTCCAAAACATTCGACTTTTTTGTTAAAAATTCATCTCTTTTGGTAGAAAAATTAATTTTTTTGTTTGTTAAAAATGCAACTATTCAGTTGAAAATTTATCTGTCTTGATTGAAAATGAACTTTTTTTGAAAATGCATATTTTCGGCATTAAAAGTAAGAGGCTTTTGAAAAATTTAACTCTTTTAATAAAAAGTTCTCTTTTTTGGTCAAAAATGGACTTTTTTTGTTGAAAATTCATCTCTTTTTTTTGGTAGAAAATTTCATCTTTTTTGGTGAAAAATGCAAATGATTGTTTGAAAATTTATAATCTATTTTAATTAAGGATTCAACTTGGTTAAAAAATAATTTTTTAAACTGAAAATATAACTATTTTATTTTTTATTACCAATATTACCTTTCTTTTTATTTTAAACCTTAACTATTTTGTTAAGAGCTTGTTTTTTTCGGTAGGGAATTAATCTTATTCCTTAAACATTTATGCATTTTGTTAAAAAAAATTTTTTGATAGCAAATTTTTTATTTCTATTAAACATAAATGTTTTAATTAAAATTCACCTGCTTCATTGAAAATTTCCCTTCCTGGTTGAAAATTAATGTTTTTAGTCAAAATTCATCTATTTTATTGAAAATTGATCATCTTTTGTATCAAATTAATCTTTTTTGGTTAAAAATGAAACTGTTTTGTTAAAAATGAATAATCCGTTTTGGTTGAGAATTTAATTATTTTGTTGAATATTCGCCTTTTTCGTTTGAAATATAAGCTATTACATTTTTCGTCAAAATACATAGTTTTTGGTTGATATTTAAACTAATTTGTTAAAATGTATTTTTTTGTTAACTAAAGATTTATTGTTTTAGTTGAAAGTTCATCTCTTTGATTGTTAATTTAACTATCTTCTTGAAAATTCTTCTCTTTGTTGTTGAAAATTAATGGTACTTTTGTCGAAAAATTCGTGTTTTTTAGTAGACAAATAATATTTTTCGTTAAAAAATCATTTCTTTGGTTGAAAATGTAAATTTAAAAAATTCTTTAGCTTAAAAATGTACCTTTTTTAAATTCAACATTCTAGTATGCGTAGTTGGAAATTCATCTTTTTTGGTGGAAAATTATTCTTCTGGTTTAAAAATGAATTTCTTTGGTTAAACATTTAACTGTTTCGTTGGCAATTCTTCATTTTTTTACATTTTCTGGTTTAAAATTAATTTTTTTAAGTGAAAACTTACGTACGTAAATGCTAAATTTCCTTCAATTCAGAATTAATCTTTTTCGGTTAAATTTTTTTTTCAATTCAGCTGTTTTGTTGAAACTCCTATTTGGTTTAGATTATTTTTTTAAATAAACCGATTTATTTTTGTTTAAAACTTATCCTTTTTAGTTGCAAATTCAAGTACATGATTTAAATTTCATGGATTTTGTTTAATTTTGTGTTTTTTGTAGAAAATTATTATTCTTGTTTGAAAATGGCTAAAAAATGACCGATTTTGTTAAAAAATGCTTTTTTTTAAAACCAATTTCTTTAACTGAATATTTGATTTCAGTTTTATTGTTTTGTTGAAAATTTATCTTTTTTAGATGAAAATTCAACTATGTGGTTGAAATTTTAAGTATTTTGCTGAATATTCGTCTTTTTGGCAAAATATTATTCTCTCTTTTTTTTTAAATTCATTTCTATGCTTAAAAATAAACCAACTTTGTTGGAAAAATGATTTTTTTATTGGAAATTTAACTATTCCCTATTTGTTTGAAAATTCATATTTTTTAGTTAAAAATTCAACTATATATTTGAAATTTCATGTATTTTGTTGAAAATTCGTCTTTTTTGCTAGGTTATTTTTTTGTTATTGTAAATTCATTTCTTTATTGGAAAATTATTTTTTTTTAACTGAAAATTTGATAATTTCATTTTAGAGTTAAAGTGGATCTTTTTTTAGTTGAAAGTTCATTTCTTTCGTTAAAAACTGAACAATTATGTTGAAAGTTTTTTTGGGGGGGTTAAAAATGTATTTTTTCCTGAAAAGTTGACTATTTTATTTTTGTTTCAACTTTTCTTTTTTTCTATAAAATTTAAGTTTTTCTTTCATAATTCATTTCTTGTGGAAAATCTCTTTTAGGTGATAATTCAACTGTATTTATGGTTGAAATGCCATGGTTTTAGTCGAAATTCGTGTTTCTTGGTAGAAATATTGTTAAAACACTACCGGTTTTGTAAAAAATTCCTTTTTTTGTTGTTGAAAATTAATTTCATTAGCTGAATATTGATCTATTTCATTTTTTATATGTATTTTTTTTAGTTGAAAATTTAACTATGTGGTTGAAAATTCAAGAATTTTTTTGAATTTGTCTTTTTGGTAAAACGTTATACTTTTTTTTTGCAAATTTATTTCTATGGTTGAAATCTAATTTTTTTAGCGATCATTTGACTATTCCTTTTTTGGTTAAAAATTCATATTTTTTAGATAAAAATTTAACTATGTGAATTAAAATTCATTTCTTTAATTGAAAATGTTACCATTTTGTTGAAAATTAAAATTTTTGTTTGGGTTGCAAATTAATTTTATCATCTGAAAATTTTACTATTTCATTTTTGTTTAAAAATGTATCTTTTTAATTAAAAATTAATTTCTTTCCATGAAAATTAAACTATTTAAAATCAGAATTTGTTTAGAAGTTAATTTTTTTAACTGCAAATTTAACTATTCCATTTTTTGTAAAAAATTAATATTTTTTAGTAGAAAATTCTAATATGCGATTGAACATTCATATATATTGTTAAAAAAGAGTATTTTTTGTTAGAATATTATTTTTTTTTGTAAATTCATTTCTTTGATTAAAAATGTAACCACTTTGTTGAAAATTTGATTTTTTGTTTTGGTTGTAAATTAATTTTACTGTCTGAAAATTTTACTATTTTATTTTTAATTAAAAATTTATCTTTTTAGTTGAAAATTAATATCTTTTCTTGAAAATTGAACTATTTAAAATAAAAATTTGTTTGAAAATTAATTTTTTTAACTGCAAATGTAACTATTCCATTTTTTCTATATGTATCTTCAGTGTAATGGAGTATTCCTTCACTGTAAAGTTTCCTTCGACCGTTTTTTTACAATAACG
>JAAAKG020099271.1:0-15958 GCA_010014905.2 Druon quercuslanigerum | reverse complement strand
ATTTCACCACAATTATCGAAACTCTCAGCAACCACAATTCCCGCTACTTTACACTTTCATACCGGAAACGGAAGTCTCACATATTCCAACTCTTGAAGCCCATTAATACCTAAATAGTGCATATAATACAATTATATGAGTACATTCATACATTATTAGATGCATTATATATGTAATAAAAGATGGTTTAGCCGTCCCAACCAAGCGTTTAGCTGGACTTCGTCTTCCAAGAAAATATAGCTGTGTCATCTGAATTTCTAGGTGTTTTAGCTAAATTTGCCATCTAGAAACAACCTAGATAAATTCTAGATAGAAAATTGAGCTAAAACCGCTAAAAATTCAGATGACGTGGTTATATTTTCTTGAAAAACGTAATCCAGCTAAACGTCTAGCTACGACATCTGAGCATTTTTTGCTGTGCATATTGTAACAGAAAAGATACAATAATTAGGCATGGTACAACCTTATAAATTTTTTTGGAAGCTTCGTTTACTTATCTGATTTAGTTTCATACTAATTGAAAATTTCATCCTCTCATTGTCCTCATTTATCCCAGTAACACATGCATTTTTAACATTCTTATTGAATTTGAAACGAGTTGAAAATTTTTATGTTTAATATTTTATGAATTGAAAGAAGAATCTTTTTAGTCTTAACATTTTTATTTAGCTATGAGGAATGAAATTTTGATTTCCATTTTTTTTAAATTAGAATAGGCCATTGTTTGTTTCTACCATTTGTATTGAGTTGGCTGGGATGAAATTTTGGTTATTCATTTTTTTTATGAATTTGCCATTTGTATTGAGTTGAAAGGAAGTAAATTTCGGTTTACAATTTTTTATTGTTTTATTTTTTTCTGATTTTTAAGAGCAACATATGTTAATTTTTAAGAAGAGTATAAGAGTGGAAGGGGCATGTTTTATTTTTAAAATTTTTATTGAGGTTAGTTGAAAGGGAGGATTACTTTTAACCTTAGATAATATGTTGACTGTTTAATTGATAAAAGTTAAAAATATAACATGTTGAAGTTTGATGGCATTTAATTTTGAATCATAAAAAGCTTCCATTTTATACACCTATTACATTTACACCTGTGTGAATTTTTCCTGGTAAATATTTTTAAACCGCAATTTTTTCCTCAATATTAAAACGGTCACCTTTACATTTTTTTAAATTTTCATTTGAACTTTTTATTTTTCTACATTTTGTATGATTTCTTAATACTGCTTGAGCACGTTTGCACAGTATTTGAGCCCGGGGGTCTAAAAGGCTCAGATATGGACATCTTAAGGCAGAAAGTGCCGAGTCTTGTGCTTGTAATAAATTATCTTCTCAGGATGGCCTCGCTTTAGTGAATACCGAATGAGACGTAGCGAAGGAAACGCTAAGATCTTACGTGTTATTCACAAGTTTTTCTAATTTTCCTTCATGACCTTACATATTTTGGATAACAGCTTCTTAGAAAGTACCTCAACCCACGAATTTTATAAATGATCACAGAAAATGAAATGGAGGGAGTTTAAAATTACAGACTTAAAAATTAAATTTGAAAATTGTTCTGAAATCATGTCTTTAAAATAAAATAAAAACTGGTATAAATAAATAAATTAGCCCAACTCTGTAAAGATTATTTTTTCAGGATTCGAACTCCAGGGGGAAATGTCACTGCTTATAATATAATATGCATATTTTTTTTTCTTAATAATTTTGTAGTTTGTCTAAAAAAAGTTAAAATGATGTGGAGATAAAGTATGTGATTTATTAAAAAAATTTCTTGATCTAACTAGGACCATTTCAGAATTTATTTAAATGTTTTCTTCTCTGTTAAATAATTTCTCTGCTCAAAAACCAGTTAGTTTTTCCTTGTTATTTGACGAAAAGGGATTAGGGTTTTTTTGTGTTTTTTTAACCTGGATAATCCGGATGATATTATTACTCCTCTCCATTCATTGTGGCCTTAATTTTCTTCCTTACGGCTAGCATCAGCTGCAGTTCAGGTTCTCATAGAAATATTCCATATCGATTTTCTTTATTTTCCGAGTAATGTGCATTCGGACGCTGTTCTCCAATAAAGCCAGGACTCGGCCAGACATAAAGAATTGATTGGCATTATTTCCAGTGCTTTCTGCATTGTTATCCGCTCAATAACGCTCGAGGTGGAGCAAATGAGAGATGCGAATTCGAGGTGTGAATACTGTGAATAGAGCTTTTGAACGATTCAATTGATTTCCGTTTTCTACGTACTACAAGGTACTAACACGTACGCATTCCATTCTTTGGACGAATGTAAATTGTACACTGAAACTTCTGGAACTCTTCTTCTTAAATTTATGATGCCTCGTGGCATTTGTAGAAGTAACGATTTACTGCTTGAAAAGGCATGTAGGTTTTGATTTTTTGGAATATATGTTTTTCAAGTTTTTAATTTTACCATTTTTTACATATAGATAGAAGTGGTTTTGGCAATTAAGATAGCAGCAATTCGTTGCTTAAATCTGTATATTTTCTTTAAATCCATGATATAATTTACATGTTGTTAAGCTCTAAGTATGGACGTGACTTCATTTTTGCACTGATATGGACCTGAGGCCTCACAGACGGCTGTAAATATTTGCATCTAATTAAAGAAGTAAACAAGATTTTGTTATCAGCCTTATAGAAGTACACCAAACACTCGATTTCAGTCACCCCGTTCTGCGCCTTCATAGAACTAGAGTAGGGCGATAGCGGTTGAGACATTATATATGGAGCATTCTTCCTGAACTGCCCCAACTTTAAAAGCCATGTCTTCCGATTGCCTTCAAACATTCAGAGATTGTTTGCCTATATGATAGTAGTATACCCACCAGTTTATAGACTTTTACTACCATCCCTCCTAAAACTACAGGGGGTAAAATTTTCATCCCCCGGGAAAAACGGGTATTTTCAAATGGTCATAACTTCCTTTCTACAGATGAAAATGAAAATTTCTACGAGTGATTCCTTAATGGAGTTTCATGCTTTTTCATTTTGTTAAATCTATTGTTTTTCATTTTTTAACTTTTACAAACAAATTGCTATTTAAAATGTTGATGTATCATTTTATACTCTTCGGGGAGTTTTTATTTTTTTAAAGTATTTTTAATCGAAAGATTGACTTTTTCCGATAAAAATGTTGTTTGGCATTTTGGCACTGAAAATAGTTATGTAGTTATGCGAAGCTATCCGATCGAAACCTTTCCTCGCGCGCTCGGACAGGATGGCCAGTCCTACCGGGGACTTGGTTGTATGCATGATTCTCCAGCGAAGCTGCAAAAATTTTGTTTCATAATTTATTTAGTTCGTCTTTTTCTCGCGCATTGTTTGCTTCTCTGAACTTGAGGCTTTTTGACTGTCTTCGGAAACCAATCATGTTCTGTTGTGAATGAAGTTTTTTTTCAGTTGCAATTGTCTGTTCTCATTTGGAATAAAGGCGTGGTATTTTAGAGAACCGGGAATTGTAATTGCTTCAGTGAATCTAGTTTCTAGTTTTTTAGTCATTTCTATGTGATCTTCTTTCGAACTGAAAAGAATTACTGTTTCCTTTAAATGATTCTTAGCCCATTCGAATAACTTCCTCGCAGTTAGGATTGGACACTGTGCTAAACGCTGCAAGCTAGCTTTTGCCGAAAGTCTTTTCAAACTTCCACTAATCCCGTCACTTAGACCTTTTCCATGTGCTTGCCTGGAAATCTGTTTATGCAGAAATTCCAAAATCTTTTTTATAATTTAAAAGAGTTTTGAAGGCATATTTATTTTTAAATGCTCCGACTGTCACATAATAAATTTTGTTAACTACGCTGAATTTCTTATAGAGGTACTCGTTGATGAGCTTTTGAAATGTGTACACAGCTACAGTGTCAGTTCGTTTCCACCCTTGTAATAAATAACTACTGTAAGTATAGTTGCTTGATTATTATTCCAATGGAAAGATCGTGCAGCATTTTGGATTATGAAAGCATAATTTTTAGCAAAGTCAAGCAAAATTAAGTACTCTACTTCTTTTAGTATAACTTTAAGGTGTTTCAGAAATAAACCTTGTTGTTTCGCATACAATGCGTGAGGCTTCAGGTTTTTAAGTTTAGTGCAGATTGCTTCTACGAAACCATCAGCGTCTGCTATTTTGTTCTTCAAAGTGCTTCTATCAGTTTGATGCCAAACTTGATATGTCAGTGTGTCGAAACTATTCACGCCCAATAGATCAGACAGGTACTTTTAAAACTTTTCAATGTCAGGCGTCAGTGGGTTCACTGCACCAGATTTCTTCAAGGCAGTCATGATAATCGGACAACTGTCTGTCAGTTCCCTCAGGTAAATGTTTAATATCAATTGCATTCAACATTAACTTTACGTTTTCATGATAAACGCAGACACAAACATTGTGAGTTCCACTTGCTCCAGCTAAAACACAGTGCTATGGTCTTAGTTGTGCGAATTTCGAAAATCCAATCTTCACATTTTCATGTAGGGCTACAAATCTGGCATATAATTTTTGACAGATATGAAATCTTTCTTACCTGGTATCTGTCGTCTATTCTCGTCATCTTCGTACAAGTTTATTGACAAATTTTCAGTTTCTTCTGACAATTTTTGTCCTCGCTTGGCTTCTGGAAAAGTCAAAACTCCACTTTTGGCTACTAACTCTTTCGCTTTTCTGGCTTCACATTCAGATGCACCGAATTCTCGCATGATTTGTCTGCGAATCCAAGATTTAGGCGCAAGAGTGAGTAGACAAATCTTTTCTGAATATGTAGTGCCCTTCTGCTCTAATTTTTCTTTTATTTGATTCAGGACTTCGACATCCACTAAGCGATTTTCATCATTGCACCCTTCTTTTTCATTTCTCATGGGCAAGCAAAAATTTGTGTCCTCGTTTATCTCTTCCTCTACATTAATACCAGGCTCTTCTATAACTCTGGATGGCTGTAAATTAAGAGTTCTACATTCTTTTCTACAATCACCACATATTTTACTGCCTTTCGGCAAATAAGAAAAAACTATTTGATGATATTTCGTTAGAAGCCTCAGATCAATTCCTCTTACATTTTTCTCCTTACGGAAAGGATTTGCACATCTGCTGCGAAAACTTTGCATCGAAGGCATGGTCAGCGCTAGATGACCATGAAAGGTCTTTAGAGATCTCACTTTGCTTCGAAAGCAGCGATTCGCAAAGAGATTTGAAAACGAAACCTGAACATACAACTAAGAAACAAAAACGAAACGCAAGAAATCACAGAAAACACGCAAAGAAAAATTCTAAACACTACAGGTTGGCTGCTTTTACCTTTCAGGAGAGTGAAGTCAAAGTAAAGTAACGTAGTGCAATGTTTTGCTTGAGGCCAAGAAACAAATGACAGTCTATGTGATTGTCTTTTGTTTCTTGGTACAATTTGAGAAAAAAATGAAAATCTATGTACGTGGATGTGTTTTTTTCGGCTATACACGAGACCAAGTTTAATCTAGCCAAAGAAAGGACTAATCCTGTATAATTTGTTTATAGGAACAGTTTAAAGTATTGTTAATTGATTTAAGCCTTTCACAAATCTATTTTATGTGACGATAATGATGAAAATATACAGAAAAACCTAAAAAAAATATATAGAGGGGCGAGGGATGAACGCTCTCTTAAAAAATACTTGTGTTTCCTAATTTATTTATATATATATATATACCAACATTGTCGATGCATTAAGAAACGCTGAGATTACTTATTGGAAAGTTTCTGTACCAATGAAAAGTATGTTTGAATGAATCGAATTTGAACTAAATAACGACGGCCGGTGTATCGGCTCGGATATCTTCGCATAACTACATAACTATTTTCAGTCCCACAATGCCAAACAACATTTTTATCGGAAAAAAGTCAAGCTTTCGTTTAAAAATACTCAACAAAAAAAATTGCCTGAAGAGTAGAAAATGTTAAATAAAAATTTGAAATAGCAATTTGTTTATAAAAATTAAAAAATTAAAAACAATAGATTTCACAGAATAAAAGAGCATGAAAACCCATTAAGGAATCACTCATAGAAAATTAAATTCTCATTTGTAGAAAGATAGTAATGAACATTTGAAAATACCCGCTTTTCCCGGTGGATGCAAATTTCACCCTCTGTAGTTCGGGGAGGGATGGTAGTTAGAGTCTATAAATTGGTGGGTATACTTCTATCATATAGGCAAACAAACTCTGACAATTTAAAGGCAATCGGAAGACATGACTGTTGAAGTTGGGGCAGTTCAGGAAAAATGCCCCATATATAGATACATATTCCAATTAGAAATGAGTCGGGCGACCTTCACTTTTTAAGTTTCTATCCCCCCGAAATCAGTCCGGGGCCATTTGAAGGTAACCCCCGACACTTGTCTGAAAGCGAGAGTTTGGTGTATATGAAAGGGCAGTGGAATGGCTAAAAAATTAAAAATTGTGTTAGCTTTTATTATATTATATATATTTTTATATTATATATAATTATATATTATTGTGCATATCAGAAGCATGGTGCGGTCTGAGACTGAGAGACCCCACGTCCATACTAATTTGTCACTTTTTGCTCGAGAGTTTAAATTTGTCTGTGAAAACCCGTGTTCCGTATACAGTACAAGTCCAATAAGTTGCCGTCCGATAAGTGTACACCCCCTTCAGCATGTCATCACACGTACGGCACGCTGAATAATTGTGGTTCTCCCACTACATATGCTATTTTGCTCATGATTTGCGCGCATGATTTACGCATTCGTGCACTTGATGTCGTGCTACTAGAGGGGGCATTCGGTAAGTTCGAATGTACCCGCATCAAGCTCAAGGCTGTTTGTGTATAACATTTTGTCTTTTAAATATACCTTGAAACTAATTGAAACACAAATAAAACAAAAGCTTCTAATGACGGCAGCCTCAAGGGAGTTCGGGAGGGGGGGGGGGGGTACACATATCAAAAGCATGGTGCGATCCATGAAACCGCATGACCATGCGTATCACAAGGGGAACGTACACCCTTTGCAATTTGTCTTTATTTATACAATCAAGTCACAGGTACCGCGATGCAACATTCTTTCAACTTTCGGTTAGATTAGACTGTAACGCTCGGAGTTTGTACCCGGAAAGTCTGTGCTCGATTCCTGCTACTAGCATTTTTCAAATTTTTTTAAAGTCAACATTTTTTTGATTGTAGTTTTCTATCAAATTTATTTAAATAAAACCAAAATATACTGTTTAAACATATTCTATAATATTAAAAGATCGGGGATTTAACCTTTATCCGTATGGAAGTTTTTTTTAAAGATAATTTCAAAGCTTTTCGTCGGGGGATATTTGAAATTTTCCTATGCTTACTTAAAATTTAATAAACCATCATAAAAATTAATCTTATTACATGGATCCAGATTTGTCTAGCTTCTGTGTGTTTACTTTCATAGAGAATGCAAAATTCTTTTTTAAAAACTCCTGAAAAAAGCGGAATGTTTTAGAGCATTTTAAAGTTATGGGTTGGGTACAAATGAAATTTTTTTGTACTGCGACATAGGGAAAAATGACGCGAAAGCGTCCTTCCGAATACTACCGAAGGGATCCGAGCTATACCGAATACTTTCTTATCTTCACGGAGTGTTTTCGTAATTTGCTCCCAAACTTTATTATAAATCTTTTTAGTTGAATGAAGACATGTAGATATCTTTTATATATTAACTAAATATAAATTCTCATGAGATTGAAAATTAAATTCATTATGGAATTTAAAAATATAGGAAAAAATATTTAAGCCTTCAGATTACTAAGCTCTCAACTGAAACTCTCTTTATTATCCATAGTTTTAATTGAGTAAAACGAGCTTTGCAGAAAGTTAAAGGGCCTTTCAAATGGAATATTGTATAAAAGTAAAACAGGCCTTGACCGTGACTTTGTGCTACAAACGCTTTCTACCTTTTTACTTCCTTCCAGCAATGAGATAGTAGTGAGGGTACGTTGATGCACCTAAAAGGAAAAGTGAACTTAAAACAAAAATATACAACCAATGTTTGTTTTTAGAGTCACTTGACTCGGCTTCGGTGAAATTAATAAAAGCTTTTTATTTTCTTCAGGTAATTTTCAAAATTTAATTTTTACAAAGTTCTATATCGATTTTCATTGCGTACCACATTTTTTAATCCGAATTTTATTTCTGAGATCGGATTGAACATTTTTGGTAGATTATTTGTTATGTTTTCTTTTGTTTAAATTTTCATTTATCATAGAGAAATATGAGATTCGTCCAAAATTTAACACCTCAGTTTTTTTACGTATCTTCACGAGATAATGTCGACAACGATACCAAGTAATGGTTTCGTAGGCGTAGGCTTGAATTTTAAAAAATTGTAATTTTTCATATTTTCTATTTTCTTGACCAATGATATCAAAAAAAGAAAATTATAACATATCAAATTAAATTTTTTTATCTCAATAATTCTAAACGATAAAAGCTTTAATTCAGCCTTCACCGATTAAAATAGGACTAAAAGAAAAGCTTCTAGTTTAGGGGTCTAAGCTAAGATACCAAATTTAGTCTATTCAAAAAATTAAAAAAAATTTTTTAACCACTGATATCAAAAGTAGACAAATTTAACAGCATAATTTTTTGTTAATTGTATATGCCAAAAGCTTCAATTGGAGCCCAGCTCCCCGAAGAAAATTGAACTTTATTTTTATAATTTTTCTTATTGGGAATCTTAACAGCAAGCAGATTTTCCCCAAGGTTCCCAATATTTGCATAGAATGTGTGCGTCAAAGCCAATGAGATAAAAAATTTTTAATCTTTTCCTATACTTAATTGCGTAGAAAATTGGAAGTATATTGAATATGCATACATAAACTGGGATCTAAAAAATATATTTTTTCTAAAGGTGCATTCAAGTCTGCATATTTAATTAAACAATTACAAAAGTATGCTGAGTGCCGAGAATGAATATCCGAACGAATTGCGCGAGATATTATTATTTGCGGTCAGTATTGCGAGCGAAGCAGTTTGTTTTAATTTTGCGCAGAATTTATTCATTCGTTTATTTAATCAGACAAAGAATAACAAAAAATTAAAAGAAAAAATTAAACGTTTTTAAATTTTCAAATGCAAAAAGAAATCCAGTTATGAAAATTTTAGAAATTGAATTTTGGAAACCCTTTACAAGTTCAAAAAATGTTTAAAACGTAATTTTAAGTTATGTACCTTTTGTCGCAGTATTAAAAAGAGTTAAATTAAGTGTGCATTTATGAAGCTTTATAAAATCAAAAATATTATTTACCTTCGAACAAAAATTAATTGATATAAAGCGAAGAAGTTTTCTATAGGATCTGTGAATTATTGATAATTTTAAATTTATATTTAAATGTTTTAAGTTATTATACTTTGAACTGTAAGGATTCTACTCAATGAAGTTGTGTCAGATGCAGTAAAGCAGAGCACAATTGTTATGTTTTTCTTCCTCTTTTCCTGCGTCTGACTTCAAGAGATTTATTCTACTGTTCAAACGTTTTAGTTCTTCTCTTGCCAAGACGACTTCCTTCCAGGAAGTGAATGATGAAATATTTTCATGCATTACAAATGTTATGTAATTTAATAAGATAAATCTTTTCGATTAATTTTTTTTTTTTTCAATTTAAACAAAAACCAATTTTTATTAGTAATATTTTCTATTGTGTATTATTATTTTTTTTAAACTATAAAACTCCTGAAAAGGACCCTCTTCGTTGTCAATGAAACTTCTTTTCTAAGTTACTTTAGTAAAAATTAAAAAAAAAAATTGAGAATAATTAATTTTATAATATTCTATTCTTTTAAATTTGAGTCTTAATATTATTAACTAATAGTCTCAAGAAATTGACTATTTAATTAAAGTCATAGATCTCAAAAAGCTTGTATGAGTTTCACTTAACAAAATTTTTCAAATATTAATATATTTGTAAAATGAGATTCAAAATTCTGTCTTTTTATGAAATGTAGCAATGTTCATTGAATACAAAATTACAATGTTTCTTACTGTCCTTTTAGAATTTTCTACCACTATTATTAATGCAATGCAATTGAAATATCTCTTATACGAATAGAAGAACTCAAGTCCTTATTGACTATGCTTTGTCAGAGACAACAAAGGATCTCAGGAAATTTCACAATATATCTGGGCAACGTCTTTTCCCTCTTTGTACTCTCTCGAGAGAAGTTTTCTCATTAAAGAATGCACCTTTTACCCTTTATATTCACTTTTCCTCAATTACTCGAGGAGCTGTTTTAAAGAGAAAGAGCTTGTGTACTGCCAGTCGTAATCGGATTAGGTTTTGTTGTCATCAAATAAGATTTGACCTTTACTAGCGAAAAGCTCCTCTTCCCCATTCACCCTGAAATTTACGAGCTACCCTCGGTGCTCCTTGATTAATACTCCCCTAGCTTTCAGAGGCAAATATTGAGCTGTCATAAAAAAAGGCTATTTTACACCTGATTTAATCTTAACTTTATCCTGGAATATTTAAAGGTCAAGTTTGTGGTTAGTCCTTATTTATGACGATATTGAAAAGCCTGTTGAACTATAATATTATATGAAGGCATGAGAATGTCAATGGATGGGAACGAGAATTAACCGGGAATACAAGTTTGAATTGGTTTGAATATTTATTGCTTAAATTTGTAATAAATATGATAAAAAAGAGTATTTGTAAATTTTAACATTTGAAAGATGATATAATAATTAAGAACAATATTCATGCTTTAAACAAATGGCAGATGAAATGTCAAATAGCGCTTACCTCCGGTTTTTTTAACTCCCTATACTCATGTATTTTATCTCAAGAACGGTTGAAAACTTAAAAAAAATAATTTAAACAAAAGTTGTAGACTTGTGAAAATACAAATTTTATGTTTTATTCATTTATTGATTTTTTGAATAGACATAAGTATATAGCCCTTGCTGAAAACGTAAGTATGTAGTCCTGTGACAGATCACTGCAGTTATACCCTTTATAATATTATACATTCGCAAAAAACGTAAAAATCTTTCGCCTTGTACTAAATATTTCCTGAATAAACTTCCGAGAAGCTCTTATCTCCCATTAATTTGACAGTTCTATGGCCCATCACAGGTGTGCGGATTTGATCAACATTATTTTCGTGACCAGTCACAGGAGTGCCTGCCCCCGCGAAACGATACATAGGGGTTTGACTAATATTTCTTCTGTGACGTGGCTCAGGGGTGCTTTCTCACTCGAGGTGTCATAAAGGGGTAGGGATTTGATAAACGTTATTTCTGTGACCAATAACAGGGGTGCTTCTCCCCGCTAGACGTTGGAAATAGTTTGAGCTACCGCGCCACTACGAGACGTTGAAAAAGAGTAGGTGTTTGATTAAGATTATTTCAGTGAAAAGTCATAGGGTTCTTTTTCCGCCCCCATGACTGGCCACGGAAATAATGTTAGTCGAACCCCTACCCCTGTCCAACGTATCGTGGGAAGTGGGAAGGCATCTTTGTGATTGACCACAGAAGTTTAAAATTAATCGGAGATAAGCGCTTTTCAGAAGTTTACCCCGGCAATCTTTAGTGCTAGGCAAAAGATTTTTACGAGTTTTGTAAATTAAATAAAGTAAACAAAATATATAACTTCAGCGATTGGGCCAGGTACGAAATTTTTATCTTTGGCATCAAATATATCGAAAACTTCAGTAGTATGAAAAAAATATGCAAAATCCAGGTTTAATTTTTTGAAAAATTCTCAGTTTTTAATTAAAATGTCTTTGCCTATATAATATTAAATATTTTGTTTTTATGGTAGAAAGGAAAAGGAAATTAATTTCTAATTAAATTCCAATTATTTTATGCTTATTATATATTATTATCCTTGTTATAAGTTATGTTAATTACGAGAGTTATTATAGAAGAGTATAGTCAGTTGCGTGATATATATCCATGATGTTAAAAAGCGCTCCTACGTCTACATGAATTGCAGACTCAGCTGTAAATTTTACTCGTTTTATTTTTTGCATATTTCATAGGCAAAAAAATACCGCAGTTATTTGATCAATCAATTACATTAGGTGTTTCAAATGGAAAACAAATATTTTGCATTGTAGAGAAAGGCTCACAAGGAAGGATAGAAATATAGAAAATTTTTTATAGGAATTAAGCAGTTTTATTTCAGCGCGAGCTAACTTCACAATGTCTAGTGCGAATAGGAAAATAATGGCATCAAATCCATCAAATATATGGTACAAAACCTTATTTTTTAGTATCTTTGTAATAAATAATACTTATTATTATTTTACTATTTCATTACATAGTTCCTAAAAATAATTTTTTCCCAATACACTTTAATAGAAAAAATTAGTTTTTGCAAAGATATTAACAAAATAGGGTGTAGTCGCATGCATTTGGCCTATTGTTTTGCCCCCAGTATGCAACGAAGTAAAGATAGCTTGAGGTTAAGGTTGAAAAATGTTTGTAGTTCACAAAATTGTTAAAAAGTTTAATTTTGAATAATTGGCCTTTAAATGAGTGTGTTTAATGTATAAATAATTGGATTTAAAAAAACTATTGATTAATAAGATCACAGTGATTGAACCATTAATTATTTAATAATGCGATAAGAATAAATAAAAAGTGGACATTGTTTTTCGATAGGTTCTTAGTATAATATTATCAGAAGACTTTTTTATATTTAATTTATAAGTCTATCACCGGTATGCCTTGGGGAATCTCTACCCTCCATGGCAATTTCTATAATTAACGTAACTCTTGCCGGAAGCAGGCTTTTACGTTTTACGTGACGTGCCATCCGGTACTTTCTATCTTCAGAAACATTTTTATGGGTCTTTCGGGAGGATTGGTTGAGCAAAAACCGTTTCCATCAAATTACAAGTGCATCTTAGTCTAGAAATTTAAGACCCCTTAGAAAATAAAAATGATGCTAAAATGTCCTGCAAATGTCTAGAAATTTAAAATATTATAGCTGAAAACTAAGTTCAGTATAAAAAAGTATCAAAAGATAATGAGGTTGCAGAAACATTGTTTCAACATTATATGACAATTATAGAAGAAAAAGACTTTTTAAGAGGAAAATAAAATAATATTGCCTAAAAAACGTCAGTATACTGGTGCTGGAGAAATAAATCAATGTTTGTGATTAAAGTTTCGTTTTTGGAGAACATGGTTTAGACTTTAGAATATAAATGATCAGAATGCTCGTTCGTCTTATTGGATATAACATATCAAGAATAAACACATAGTCCAAGTATTAGTTTAGACGAAAAATTATTTTTTTCAAACCTTACATTTTTTTAGGTATAAGTTCGTGGGTGCTCAGCATTTCGAGTCATCCATTTTCCGAGTACATTTTCATAGCTCGGAGGCAATAGTAAAGGTCGAAATGTGTCCAGGCTGCAGAAGCTCCTGTTTCAATGACTGAATTCTGAATTTCAATTTTTATTTCAGTTTTAAAACATTAAATAATTTTAGTATAGTTCTTGAGCTTAACTTAAATAGTTAGATAAGTAATAACTTATTTACTTTTGCTAATAAATTAATTAAGAATCTTCTAACTCCAATTTTAAATATGAAACATAAATTTATGTATGCTTTTCTTGTACCCAATTTTTAAATTAAGAATTTTAATCTTTCTTTTTAAAATATTTTGCTTCTGTGCGAAGCTTATCCTTCTGAAGGCTTATTAATATTGTTAAGTCTTGAAAAGGATTCCTTTTTTATAAATATCTTATCCATTTAAAGTAGGAAAAATTCCGTGGAGATTATCATCAAATTTCTTATTGATTTTGTTTTAGAATTAAAAAATAATGATTTTGTGTAGTGATAGTTTCTCAGCTGAATATTTTTTTGGTAGTTTTATAATTAAAAAATCTGTATTTGCACGATCTCTTTTAATCAATTAAGCATAATTGGAGGGGGGGGGGGTAGATTGGATAAGTTTTTCTTATTTTTTTTCCGGTAACTTTTATTTCGTGAAGTCTTATAGTCCAATTTCGAACAAAGAATCGATACCTCTCCACTGGGTACTCGCATCTATAGGTAGGATAGACAGGAATAATATTATATTATCGGTTTTCGATGTTTAAGAAATTATGTTCTACAAGACGATGATTGTAGATAATTTTTTAATTAATACTGTCTTTAAAACTATATAATTATTATTTATTTGAAAGAAAGATTATACTCACAATCAGTGAAAAGCATAATTTTGGTGATTGTCGAATTATGTCGGAGCTAACAGTATATTACATTTAACACGTCATTTTTATTTAATTATGCACTATTTGCTGAATTTACAAAACCCTATATTATCAGACTCAACTATATATTTTTCATGTTTCTCGACCTCAATCCTATTTTTATTTAGTACTCTTATATCAGGATTCATGGAAATCAGTCAATTATGTGATGTACTTCATGTGATCTCTTTTTCATTCATTTAATTGAAAACTGTCAACTGTCAGTTAAGTAAACGCGTCACTCTCAAATATATTTAGTTTCTACTTTAATTTACATGGAATATTTGATATCAGTGATCTAAGAAAGGATTTATATTCAGTTTAAAAAAATAATATAAGATAATTGAAATGTCAAAGCCACCCCCACCAAATGTCAATATGTGGCCCAAACATGTGGCCCAAGCAATACAAAAATCTGTAATTTTTAAATTTAAACCAAAAGGTATATTAGCTACTAAATTTTCATTACAATCTTTTAATAGGTGCCCTGATATACCTTCTGGGAAACTCTATAAGAGGCCCTTTAAAAATCTGGAAAGGATAATAATTTTTAACTTTTTAAATTTAAATCTTAAATTATTATATTCCGTTAATAACGGGTTCTATCTTTTATTTATTTTATTATTTACCAATTACTTTATTTTATGGCCAAAAAACTTTCATAAATGAACTGGAGACACACGAGAATAGTGTATAAATAAGATCGAAGTCAAAAGAATAAATATATCCTTCTTCGTATTCGTAGAGAGTAGGCAGCAGCCCCCAAGCTAATATACAGGTTATATATTAAGATTCTATAAGAAACAACCTAATTTGTAAAATTCTTATAACACAAGAGAAATTCTATGGAGATTCCAGTTGGAAATTTGACGGAAATTACAGTTGGAAATTCCGTTGACTTTTCATAGAAATTCCATTAACTTCCTGTCTGCAATTTGAAGCCTGCCATGGACTCTGAAAGTCCCTAGTAAATATTTTGCTATCAGTCCCGCCACCCCAAGTCGACTTCCGGAGGTTACGATTGTCGTCCCAACCGATTTATTTTGCACCAGGTGCAAAAAATATTTCTTGTTCGTGGAAGTTGGGTTCTAAATGAATATTGCCCGCAACCAACCGATTTTGTTATGAACCATCTTTTAGCAATAACCTCCAAGTGCACCAGGTGTCAAAAATACGTCTCCATCGAGGAAGCTAAGTTGTAGTCAAACCTTGGTCCCAACCCATCAATTTTTGTCATGACCTGTCTCTGTAGAAAAACCTCCAAGTGCACCAAGTGGAAAATATACATTTTTCTCGAGAAAGTTAAGTTCTAAATGAAGTTTGGTCGCACCAAAGTCATTGTGCCCGTGTCAAGTTATTCTACAACAACTTCCAAGCGCACTAGGTCTAAAAAATACATCTTCTCGATAAATTTATGTTCCGAATTGGGATTAGTTGCATCCCAACGGATGCATGGAAGGTCCTTCAATATACTTTATTATTGCTATACCTGTAAATATTATCGAAGGTAAAACGTTGCGAGTGTTAAACTATGTTTGCATTTCTCCAAATTACTTCGAAAGAAAGTAAATCATATAAAGTTGTTGTGGACTTGCATGTTGATGGCGGTAGGAGAAAGTGTGCAGTGACAGGTGTTGAGAAGTTTTTGCGATTTTTGTATGGAAGGTGTGAGTAGAGTGTGAGGGTGGAACCCTAAAATGTGAGTAGAGTTGTGA
>JAAAKG020099260.1:0-15959 GCA_010014905.2 Druon quercuslanigerum | reverse complement strand
TTTCAACACCAAAATATTAAATTTACATAAAAAGTACTTTTTCTACAAAATTTTTCAATTTTCCACGAAAAACCAGAATTTTCATCCAGAAAAGATTCCAGTTCTCTTTCCAACACCAAAATAATAAATTTATACAAAAAGTAAATTTTGAACGAAATATTTTAATTTGCAACCAAACAGTTGAATTTTTATCCAAGAAAGATGAATGTTTTTTTTAACAGATGGATTTTTAATTAAAAAAATTTTTTAATAGTTTAATTTCCACCCAGAAAAGATGTCACTTCTCTTTTAAACACCAAAATATTAAATTTAAATAAAAAGTACATTTTCACTCAACAAGAAGTTTTTTTAAGAAGTGTTAAAATTGCAACCAAAAAGGATATCTTTTTTTAAAAAATGATTAAATTTCTAATCAAATAATAAAAAGTATTACTAAAAAGTTAATCAACAGAAAACAGTTTTCACGAATTTGCAAAAATGACGTTGATGAGTGAAGGACCCCCTCCCCCCTACGCAACAAAATTTCTCGAGCCCTCCCACCCCCTTGAGCTGTTACGTAATTTAAGTAGGGGGTCTCTGAAGGGGTGTGCGAGTAAGTAGCAATAGTGTAATAAATACACTACTACTATGCTGCACACTACGAAGTTGTACCGTTATGTATAGTGGTTTACAGTACAGTACTGAGTACAGTACAGTACAGTAATTAGTACAATATATTCGGTAGACTCTACTGAGTAGACTCCTCGGCCTAGGATTTTGCTCGAGACTGGACTGTAGACCGTAGAACGCAGAATTATAGAATTGTAGAATTGCAGATGAATAGATGAGGAGGACTTGTAGCTGATGGAAAAAGGAGAAAGAAGTGCACGCATTGATAGGAGTGGGGGGGTTTTAGACCGCGGGCGGCGAGAGCTCTGCTGAGCTGGCGAGAGTGAGGAAAGGAACTTCGGGAACTGGGTATAGTGAGTTCTGGTTCGGTCCCGCGTTGACGCAACACGGATTCCGTTTCTGTCTGTTTTCTGCCTCCGAGAGGCTTATAGCGCGCCCGCTCAAATCTCGATATGTGCTTCCTACATCAGCAGTAACAGTGTTTCGTAACTTACCCGCTCACACCTTCGCTCCGCCGCGTGTTTAGTTATTTACCTTGCCGTGCAAGGAAAGAACGTGACAAGTGTCTGTTTTTTTTTCTCTCTAAATTTTTAGTTTGACAACTGCTCGGCTTTCGAGTCGAGAGAAAGAGTGAATTTTGAATTGTTGACAAAGTACCTACGATCTTTTGATATACGGATTGAAAAGTGGAAACAAAGAGTGGATTGCGCGGATCTGATGACGAAAGTGCGTCTAAATTGCGATTGAGCTGTGGGAATGGGAGCAGCGCAATCTTAAGGAAGGAAACTATAAGAGAGCAATCGGTAGGTGCTACAATTTTTTTTTTAATTTCAATTATAAAAATGTTAAGGACTTTTTTGTCATTCGCTAAAATGTTCATAATTTTTATAACGCAGAGTGTAACTTCTTTTCAAAATAAGAAAATATATAGAAATTTTATTCAAATTGATCTTAAGGTTGTCCTCTAGTTTGGAGGACGATTAGAGGACATTCGGAAAATATTTTAAAGACATGAAAACCCAGTGGGCATCGGCACATTCTAAAGTACCTCCGTGTCGTATGACTTTTAAGATATCATTTGGTTTTTTTTATCGCAAGGGGATAAAGAAGTCCTAAAGTTGTCTTAAAGACGTATTTTGGCGGATGACTAGAGGAAGTCCTGAAGACCTTCTGGCTTTTAAAACATCTCAGTGGGCACAAAACTAAGACCTGCAGTGTCAATACATCAACGTCTCTAAGACATCTTAATAACGACATGTTGGGGATGTCCTGAAGACGTATCTAGGACATCCTTAATTTTTTTGCTCACACAAATGATAAAGTTGTCCTATAGACATCTTTTTGCGGACAACTAGAGGACGACCTGACGACCTTCTATGGAAATGAAAACCTAGTGGGCACCACGGGATCCTACCCAGTGGGCAGGAAACCATGGACATCCCAAAAAACGTCCTTGTGACATTCCTAGGACGGCCAATGTCAGTCCAATCAACGTCTCTAAGATGTCTAATGTCCTAAAGGTGTCTCAAAGACATAGGACGATCTCAGGATATCTTTTGTACTGACATGGAACGTCTTAAGAGCATCTCTAGGAATACTAAATGACACTCTGTTTAGATTAGTATGGACACGTGCGATGCGTGAACTCTACTAGGATTTGGCGCGCACATCCATATGGCTTTGGTTTTCACTCGACTGACGCGTAGCCAATGGCGCGAATAATTTAAAGTAAAATAGGAGTTATTTCGAAAATACTATCTGGTTAGCTAATCGCGTGTTAACAACTTCTTGAAATTGTAAAGTCTATTAATCACTTTTCCTTTTGTTCGTTTGATTACAAACACGTATAGGGAAAATTGAACGCAATTTCGTCTCGGAATCTGAATTGCAGTTTGAATTCCTCATAATTTCAAGATCGCAAGATCAATGTCCTTGAAAGGTATTAGTTGAATACACACGAGATAAATCCAGTCTCGACGAGACGACTTCAGTGTAAATGCAGATATAACGGCAACCAGTCGCACTTCCAGTTCATTCCGGGATAAAGGCGAAACACGTTGGGGTAGGTTATGCAGACGTGGTGCGGTTTCTTATCGGCAAAAAGTCATCTGAAAACAGTTGTTCCTCAGGGTCGCCAGAAACTCTCTTTCCAATTTAAAAGTGGGAGTGACCCCCCCCCCCCCCCTTCCCTCCTTTGTATTTTCGTTTAAATTCGAAATGAATTGATAGAAATTAATAAAAAAAATCAGCTGCTTTTGGCTAAAAGTTAATTCTTTTTAGTTTGTCTGTTTGTTTGTCTTATAGTTGAAGTTTGTCTAGTTTGTCTTTTTAGTTGAAGTCTGCTAATATTTCAGGATCAGAATTCTTCTCGTTTGATTGAAAATTCTAGTTTTTGGTTCAAAATTTCAATATTTTGTTGAAGATGTAACTATTTTGTTAAAGGTTCATCTTCTTGAGTTAAAAATCCAACAGCTTGCTTGAAAGTTGAATGAATTTGTTAGAAATTTATTTTCTTGGTTGAAGATTCATCTCTTTGATAGCAAATTTAACTATTTCGTTGAAAATGTCTATTTTTTATTGAGATCAACTGTTTTTTATTTAAATTAAAATATTTTTTGGTTGAATTGCAATCAATTACATTTTTCGTTCGAAATTTTCTTTTTTGTTTGAAACTTATTCTACTTGGTTGAAAGTTGAACAACTTTGTTAGAATTGATATTTTTAATTCGAAAGTTTATCTTTTCTAGTTGAAACTTCAAGTATTTGTTTCTAAATTAACGTATTTTTTTAAATTTTATCTTTTTTTATAGAAAATTATTTTTTTTTATCCATCCTTTTTGGTTGGTAACGCAACTGTTTAGTTAAAATTTAATTTGTTTTGATTGAGGATTCAACTATTTGATTGAAACTTTGCTTTCGTAGAATATACTTTTTTTTGCTTAAAAATTCATCTCTTTTCGTAAAAAGTTCTTCTCTTTGTAAAAAAAAAGAACTGTTGGGTAGAAAATTCTTCTACTTTGTTGAATTTTTTTTGTAGAAGTTCACTTTCTTGGTTGAAGATTTATCTTTTGATTTAAAAATCTAAAAATTTAGTTAAAAATGAAACTATTAATTTGAAAATTGAACTGCTTAATGGAAACCTAACTTTTTTGTAAAAAATTTATATTTTTGGTTTGAAAATCCAGAAATAGTGTGTAGAAAATACGTCTTTTTTGCTTAAAAATTCATCTCCTTTCGTAAAAATTTCATCTCTTGGTAAAAAAAAAATCTTCTTGAATGAAATTTAATTTAAAAATCTAAAAATGTGGTTAAAATGTAACCATTAATTTGAAAATTAAACTGTTTGGTAAAAAATTTGTGTTTTTGGGTCAAAAAACAATTTTAAAAAAATGTCTTCTTGGTTCAGGATTCAACTATATCATTAAAAAATCATTTTTTTGGTTAAATTTAACTGGTAGAAATTTTTTAAAATACAAGTAATTTTTTTAAAATGTTAAATGTAACGATTCCTTTTTTAGTTGAAAACTAATCTTTTTTATTTGAAATTTAACTATTTGGTTGCAAATTCAGCTTTCTTGATTCAAAACTAATTTTCTTGTTAAAAATTAATTTTTTCGGATATAAAAAAACTTTAAAATAATTATTTGGCTTTCTTCTCGAAAAATTAACTCGTTTGTTGAAAATTCGTCTTTTTCGACAGGAAATTAATATTCTTGTTTAAAAATTCATCTATGAAGGTTAAAAAAGCAGCCGCCTGTTTAAAAATTCAACTGTTTGTTAAAAATTTGTCCTTTTGGATTGAAAAGTAATCTTTCTTGGATGAAAATTCATCTTCGTCATTTTTTCAAAATAAAAATATTGTTTGGTTGAAATATCAACTACACTTCAGGTTTCATAGAAGCCGGTGTGGTTTTTAATTTCTAGAAATGCTGGACCACCCAGTTCCTCAGGGGCAGTGCGCGAGTACTCACTCGAGCATATTGCGCAATATTATGCATTACAGTTGAAAATGGTTCAGGCGACTCCAACTTTTTGCGTTTCGAGCAAACTGATTGAAGGCGCATTCACAAAACCAATCGATTGCAAAGTGTGGCTGGTAAAAAGCGAGCAAAACGAAAATAGCTTCTTTGAAAATAGTTCCTTTGGAACCCATTCATCGTTTTAGAATTGGTCCAAAAGGTTCATTTTCTCAACAACCTGACGTGATGCAACAAATCTGACACACGATTCGGATTCAGCGACCCCAAAAACATATAGGCATGGTGATTTAGTTCAGCGCACTCGAGACTTATTTTATTGGGTGTCTTTGTGATGAAGAGAATCGATAAGAATAATTGAACTTATGTTGATTTTATTTGTTCAACCAAAATTCACAATAAAAAAAATCAAGGTTGTTACATTTCTGCCATTTCTCGATGGATTTATTCTGCTCCGTTTGCAACGTAACGTTCCGTACTCTCGAGGTCGCTTTCCCCCCTCGGGACAAAAATCGCACTAACGCCAAAGAAGCGAACCGAGTATCTTCCTAGGAAAGACTATCGACCATAGACCATAGATATATAACCATTCACCGATGCACTCGATTGACCAAGAGGAATGCAGTTGCGTCCGCAGTAGCGGCAAATAAGAAAGAGCAAAACAAACTAGGAAACTAGTGTCCTAATCTGACCAAGTGCGTATCTTCTTCCTTTTATAATACCTACCTGAAATTGGACCCAGTGGCTACTTTAAATCTGAATCCGATGAGCACACACAGAGAACCCACTCTTACTAAGAGATCGACAAACACTAACCTTTTAACTTAACTTCAAATACCCCGATTCTCAAGAATCCTTTAGGTTTTTTTAGATGGTGTCGTCTTTCTTTCGGAAAATAAACGTTTTCCGTCAAAATATTAAATTTCCTCAACACAAGGGTTTATCTTTCAAAATTTTAAAGATAGGGTCCTCAGCGTTAGTTCGTTTGACGATTGACACGACGCTTCCACGAAGCGGAGAGGGACGGGGGAAGTGTGCGGTGATCACTCACACTTTATTGTTTACATTCGGAGTATACCTTTGTCCTGGGAGTTAGGTCCAAGGTCAGCCCCAACACCGGCACTTTAAATTGATTCTTGTCCTCCAATCTTATGCGATGTTTACACACCATCCGTAATTTAAAGAAAAGGTAAATCTAAAGGATATCCTTGAAATCTTTTGGGTCTTTAAATAAATAAAGAATATTTGTTAACACTTAAAAATATTTTAAAAATCTGTAGCAAGTGTTAGACTATTAGAGCCTTCAAAAGACCCTGAAAAATTCTTAAGATATTTGGCTCTAACCATTTTAACTTTGAGGTTATTTTTTTTTAAGATCTTTAAGTTTATATTTAATTAGTGATAATGAATAGAAGATAAATAAAGCTGGAACTACTCATTGTTAGAGGAGAGTGATGCAGGGACTAACATACTGAGAATATATAATTATTGAAATTGAGCAATTAAACAAATAACATGCTTTAAATTACGACATTATGAAATAAGAGTTGCTATTATTTTAGTAAACATTAGCCTACTTAACAATCCTATTCTTCACGTTTATAATAAGGGGAGTGTTATGACGTCATTACGTAATTACTAGCATTGCAGCGAGAACCGCATGCTTATTATATTATTTATTCTTATTTTTTAAAAGAAAAAAAATTAATCGAAATGAATCTGTGCATCGATTTATCATAAAAAATTTCCATTGGAACCCATTTTTGGTTCGAAAGAAGCTTCAACAAAAATGAACCCCACTTGTTGAAAAGGAACCCAATTCTAATGGTGACTATTTATAAAGAACCCATTTTTCGCTTTGCCCAATTCGACATTTTATTCAATTGATAACATAATTTTTCCTTAAAGCACACATGTAATCGAACTATGATGGTCATAACTTAATGAGGATAAATATATTTAAAAATATTACCGAAAATAAAATAGATGTGGAGACTTGATAAATATCATTTGCAGGTTATATAGCAAAGTTGTCAACATAAAGGCATATTCATATGCAAAAAACTTTTCACGATAAGTCGTCGGCAGTGTTCCTAGTCTTGAGAATTTTTTAACTGCGCTTGCGTCGTGCCGACAACCGGATTGGTCACTGCTAGAGCGCAAATTTTAAATTATATAAATATTCAGATTTAATATTTATAATAAATAATGATTGAGAAATGCCCAAATAGAATTTTCCGAATCCTAAAATGGTAATCTCGTCTCTTTCGAGTTTTAAAATTAAATTTTTGTTTATTTCCGACAATGCGACTTAAAATAAAAATCACTGAAATTACCAAACATGAATTAAGAATAATTAATTACTGCACTAATAAATGTTATATCACAATTTTTTTTTAATAACTTGAAGAAGACCTGAATTGCAAAAAAAAGTGATTTTGAATTTAAAGTAATTTAAGTTCAGGAATTACACTAGCAATTATTTTATTTATTATTTAAGAATAATAAAATATAATTTTAGAGCTTTTTTCTAGATATTTTAAATTCAAAAATAAAAATTGGCAACCAAAATTTAAACAGATAAATTTGTAAGTTAAAAAATTAAATTTTAGTTTAAAAATTAATTTGCAACAGGAGATGAATTTTCAACTAAAATAATTGAATATTTAACTGGGATAGTTCAGTTTTAACCCAAAAAGATAAATTTACAATTAAAATGATAACTTTTCGATTAGAATCGTTGAATTTTCAGAAAAAAGAATTATTTTTTCATCCGTTACTCCAAAATTCTAATTTAGGATTGAGAAATTACTTTGGATGCCTTTTTCAATCATTATTTATCATAAATATTAAAAAAAAAATAAATTACAAAATTAAATTAAATTAAAAAATAAAATTTAAAAAAACATGCTTCAAAAAAATACCCTTTTTATATTTTCAACTTATAAAGTACTCATAACTCCTAAGTAATATTTTTGCTTTTATGGAAAAATGTTTAATTAGATAAGTTACTTTTTAAAAGTACAAATATATTATTTGAAGTAAAGTATATAAATAAATGTTCCTAAAGTCTCTATGCTTTTATTTAATTTAAAACAACTCAAGATTATTGTAATATTTAAAAATATTAATAAAATATTGTCAATTTTCTCTTAAATAAAGTATTTAAGCCACATTTTCTTTCACCAATGTAAAGAGTAGATAATTTATTATTGAACAATGTCATTCTCCTAGAGACACTACTAAAAAAAGATTTTGTAAATGCAATCAAATATAATTATTTTATTCTGTATTCTAATTTTAAAAAACATCGGCAAAAGCCTTATTATGCAATATAAATAATCCCCTTTCTCAATTCCAAGAGAATAAATAAATTTGTTTTGAGGAAATTGATAAATAATGACGAATAATTAATTAATTGTTCAATATTAGTTATTTCTATACGGCAATTGGGTATTTTTAGAATAACGAATTCAAAAATGCCGCCCATACCAACCCGATTTTGCAAGCAGTTGGTTTGTGAATTCGCCTTTATGCTGTTCTTTTCGAATGCGCACCATGAGTGAACCCCCTGTTTTTTCTGTGTTTCTTGGATTCGAAGTTGAAAACAGAAAATTTCGTAAAAACGAAAAGTAGGTCCACCTTTCTCACATGCTATCTCAGATTGAGTAGTCGGATTAGGATTGCGTTCGGGAGAATACTGAAATTTCAGAAAAGTAAATAGGAGTTGCTTAGAACAAGCGCAGTTATAATGACTTGAGGAATAAGACCAAAATCGCGTACGATTGGAAAGTGCAAGGTTCGAGGAGCGTAACGAATTCCGCGATCTACATTTTTACGGCTTAATTAATCGTATAACCCAGCCTTCTTTCGAGTGGAACGCAATAATGTTTTCTGCACGTTATGCCGAGTTTCCGACCGGCTGAGAAAGCTCGAGGTTCGCATAGTCAAATAGGTATGCTTTTCTATAGAGAACTGAAAGGGCAAGGTGTTTCTCCTGGTATAGTTCGCTGCCGGAATTTTTCTCCGACTTTTTGTCTCTGCGCGAATCTAACGCTGAAACAAACAAAGAGTGATCCAGGTCACAGCTATAAACGGTATCTTCCCAGGAAAAAAAAACCATTGAAAAGACGACTGTGAATTGCGTATCTGTCATTTGCAGATTCAGAAAGTTAAAACTGAATCGGGTGCGACTATGTGAATCGGTCATTGTCTCAAGCAACTTCGAATCTGCAATGTACTGCAATGATCATTTCAGGCAAGGTCATATTGAATCGGTTTTCCTCCCTTTGAACGAGATCGACTTTTTGTAGGTTAAGCTTCCATATTTGACACGATTTTTCAAATTTATAAATTATTGAAAGTTTAAAAGAAATTATGCGTACGACTACTAGATTCCTTTTGATGTTTCAGTTCTGGATTCACAAGTGAATGGATTTTTGTTTCCTGGGTTGGCGCATCCTCTCTAATAGTATATGATTAATGATCAAACTGCTAAATGGTCCGTTTCTTTCTTTTATTTCTGTTCCCATTTATTCTAGGTCAATCTAAGAACTTTTCAAACGTTATTACCCTATGGTATTCCAATTTCACTTTCTACAACAATAGACTTATTTTTTCAGACATTGAAAAAAAAGGATCCAGGCAAATGCGTTAAACGGTATTTTGGAGCATCCTCTCTAATAGTATATGAGTAATTATTAAAATACAAAATGGTTATTTTTTATACGGTTTTATTGTTGCTGTTTCTCTTTTTTTTAAATTCAACGTAAGAAAATTCCAAATGTTATTGCCATACGGGGCACAGTGGGGGAAAATGACTTTTTCCATTAAAAAAATTGTCCAGAGCCTTCAACTTTGTAAAAATATCAATTATAAAAAACGTACTTTCATAGAAATGTTCCAAACTGTTAAACATCAAAACTCAGTTAACAAAAATTCTGACACCGACTTTTCCTCAGTGATATACACCGCCGCTTAATTTTAAATACTAATGTTTGAAAAAATTTCATACTATGTAACTTTCCAAAACAATTTTCCCGCCAAATATTTAATTTCTCAAAGGCAATGTAGGGGGCTCTAGTCAACACAGAATGTTTCATCTTTCCGTATTATTACGAATATAACCTCACTCCTGGACATGCAGTCATGTGATGAGGAGTGCTGTTCATTATTTTTATTTATTTTAAACTCTAAAATGCATTTCTTATCCAGGAGAAAGTATCTTACTCTAGTTTTATTTACTGGACTACCAAAGAAAAATACATTTCTAACCTCACATTTTAAACTACCAAAAAGAACAAAAACCTGTTGACCAAAACTCTAATAGTACTTATTTAACCTAACAATTTTAACGACCAGTGTAAGTAAAAGTACACACCACCACACAGAAGATTTTTTTCATAATAATTTAACGAATATATTTTATCTTTGAGAATTCTTTTCCGCCACCTAGTGGGAAAAAAGTAAGAATGTCCTAGAGACTTTCAAAAAAAAATTGCATTGTTAATATTTCAAGCGAAATTGACACCTTTTTACGAAACTTTCTAATTTTGTACAAAAGATTTTTCAATCAAGAATATTAATTTGCAAGCAAAGAAATAGATTTTCTACTAAAATGATACATCCTTAACCAAACATTTAATTTGCATCAAAATAATTCAACTTTTAACCAAGCGTTTTTAACTAAAAAATATAATTTTTCAGCCATATAATTAAATTTACAACTAATAATATAAACTCCCAACAAAAAATGGAAAACCTATATTTTTAATTACAAAAATTAATATTTTACCAAACAAAAATAGATTTGTAAACAAAAAAGTTAAACTTTTAACCAAATAGATGAATTTTCAACCAAAAATATAATCATTAAACGAATCAAATAACGAATTTTTAACTAAAATTATCAATCTTCAACCAAAAAAATTAGCTTTTAAGGAACTAGTTCAATTTTCAACCAATTACTTATATTTTTCAAACATAAAAGGTTTTTTCAACAAAATAGTACTTACATTTTTAAATGAAGAAGTACCTTAAGTGAGAATCTTAATTTGCTGCTAAAAAATTTAATTTCAACAAAATTCATTAAATTTCATTTAACAATGACAAATTTTCACGAAAGATGAAAAAGTTACATTTTCAGTTTAAAGAAAGTTATTTAATTTTACACCTAGAATAGTCAAATTTTTCATCAAAATACGTAAAATTTTAAATAAAAAATAACAATTATAACCAAAAATGGAATAGTTATACTTTCTGCTAAGAGAATTTATCCTAAAACAAAAAAAAATTTCAACAAAATACGTAAATTTTTAACAACAAAAAAATTCCAATTTATAACGAAAATGGAATGGTTATATTTTCTGTTAAGAAAATTTATTTGAAAACAAAACAAAATTTTTCAACTTATACAAATATTTTGAATCAGTGCGAATTTCAAGTAGATAATTGGATTACATTGGATTACTTAAACCAAAAAATTACTTGTTAAAAAAAATTTCGAATTTTCCACAAAGTAATTTAAATTCAAACCAAATTAGATGAGTATTTAAAGAAAAATATAAAATTTGATACTTCAAAGAAAACAGATTTTAAATTTTAAATAAAAAACAGTTCCAGTCAACCAAATTTTCAACAGTTAAATGCTAAACCAAAAACACGATTTTTTAACAAAACCGGAGACTTTTTAACCAAAAAGGATACTTCTTAACAAAATTGTTTAATTTTTAACCAAATAGTTAAGTTTTTTACTATAAACAGTTTTTTATGTAAGGAGAATAGTTTTCTACCAAAAAGCCACATTTCCTAGAGAAAGACGTCCTAGGGATGCTCTTAAGACGTCTAAAGTCAGTCCGAAAAATGTCCCAAGAACGTCCATGTCTTTAAGACATCTTTAGGACATCTTTATGGCATTGGACGTTTTAAAGATGTTTTTTGGACTGACATAGGACGTCCTAGGAACGTCTCAAGGACGTTCTTGGGATTTTCAAAGTTTTTTGCCCACTGGGTAAGTATTAATTTACTTCTATATTATGTATTCCTGATACATCTTCAATAAAAATTAAAGCCTATCCTTTAGATTTCTGTAAATTTATTCGTTATTAACATCTGTTCATTTTCTCAAAAAATATTGCAGTTACAGTTGATTGATAACCACAGAAATAGCAAGCGTATCTTTTAATGTAAGATTCTATAAAATTAAGCAAACAAATTAAGGATGTCCTTAAGACGTCTTAGGGACATAACTAAAGCGACTTTTGGAAATCCTAGGGATGCTCTTATAAAACGTCCCGAGAACGTCCCATGGCTTTAAGACGTCTTAAGAATATCTTTAGGACATTTTACGTCTTACCCAATGGACATGAAAGGATGAACATCCCAAGAACGTCCTTGGGTCGTTCCTAGAACATCCAATTTCATTCCAATCAACGTCTCTAAGACCTCTGATGTCCTAAAGACGTCTTATAGACATAGGACGTTCTCGGGACAACTTTCGTACTGACATTAGATGCCTGCAGAGCATCCCTTTGATCTCCAAAAGGAAATATTCCAAAAGACGTTGTAGGGATGTCCCGAAGACGTCGTAGGGATGTTCCGAAGACGTCTTTAGGATATCCTTATTTTTCCCCAACGGGTAGATACGTTATTTAGACTGACATTGGACATCCTAGGAATGTCCCTGGAACGTCCCAAGGACGTTCTTGGGATTTTCATGATTTTCTGCCCATTGGGTTGTTTCTTTGAACCCAGCTCGCAGTGAATTTTTTAGAAGTTATTCTCTCACATTTTTTAATTGCTTCAAGATAAGTGAAGTTATACTGACTTTATTTAATTCGACATAATATAGCGAATCGCGTTCTCTTAATCCTATATCTCATATATAATCAGTCCTGATTGCAAATGGAACCCAATTAGCTCTCTTGATTGCCTTTTCCGTAAATTCCATCAGACGAATTACAATCCACATGTGCAATTAGTGATGCTCTTGCAGTCACACACAGGATGACGATTCAGGATTGTGAAAGTGAAGATACGTGGGAGTCTTAGGTTTAGCAATGCAAAAGATAAATTTTTCTATCTATGTTGTTGCACAAGGTCGTAAGTCACGTCATTTCCAAAAATCACTTTTTTTGCTTTGAATACCGTACAACGTAGAGGTGGTTTCCGGTCGGGTGCTCTATCCACTAAGCTACTGAAGAGTTCGGAAAGGAATCTTTTTTCACAGACATGTCAAATCTTACATCTATGACTCTTCAAGAGAACACCTTGCCGTTTGGTGTGTCTGTGAAAAAATATTTTTTCGATCTCTTCAGTAGCTTAGTGGGTAGAGCACCCGAATGGCAATCGGAAGACCTGGGTTCGATTCCCAGCGTAGCGAAGGGGAGGGATCTTTTTTCAAAAATAAAATTTTATTACAAATTCTTTTAGTAACGCCTGATTTAGAGGAAAATCTAGTTCTGGTCTGGAGCAATCCGGTTCTAATCCGGAGTAATCCTCTTATATTCGGGAGTAATCCAGAGTAATCAACTTGTAGTAATTCTTTTAATTGTATAAATCAAATATTTTGTGAAAATAATAAATAATAATAGATAAATTATTTGATTAATGATGTAACTGGAAATTTAACTACTTGTTTTTAAATTAAACCACTTTGTTTCTTGGTTGAAAATTTATTTTTTAACTTGAAAATGAATTATTTTATTTTAAAGTTCATAATTTTAATTGAAAGGTCATTTCTTTGTAAAAATAAATTTTTTATGTTAAATAAATAACGGTACAATTTTTGGTAGAAAAATAATCTCGGCTAAAAATTCTTGCTTTTGTTTGCAAAGTTAATAATATTGTTGAAAATTTGACTATTTGATAAAAAGTATAATTAATTCGTTAAAAATTTAACTGTTTAGATAAAAATTATTCTTCTTGCTTAAAAAAACGGTTTATAGTAGAAAATTCAACTGTTTGTTTGAAAAATTATTTTTTAACTTGAAAATTAACTATTATATTTCAAAGTTGATAATTTTAATTAAAAAGGAATTTATTGGTAAAAAAATGATTTTTTTATTTTCAGTATGTAACAGTGACATTTTTAGCAGAAAAGTAATCTTCTTGTTTAAAAAATTTTGTTTTTGTTTGAAAATTTAATAATTTTGTTTAAAATTAATCTTTTTAGTTGAAAAGTCGACTTTATTTGGTTGGAAGTTGACCTACTTTGTTAAAAATTCAATTGTATGAATAAAAATTAATGTAGTTTGTTAAAAACTTGGCTTTTTGGTAGAAAACTATTCTCCTTGCATAAAAAAATGTTTATAGTAAAAAATTGAACTATTTGGTTCAAAATTAAACAATTTTGATAAGAAGTATCCTTTTTGGTTGAAAGTGTACTGTTTTGTTAAAAATTCGTCTTTACGGTTTAGCATCTAATATGGTTTGAATTTAATCTACTTTGGGAAAAATTTGAAATTTTGTTTAAAAAATAATTTTTTGGTTTAAATAATCTAATCTAATCCAAATATCCACTTAAAATTCGCGCTTATTCAAGTTATTTGTAAAAGTTGAAAATTTTCGTTTTGTTTTCAAATAAATTTTCTTAACAGAAAATATAACCATTCCATTTTGGTTTTAAATTATTTTTTTTTTTGTTAAAAATTTACGTATTTTGTTGAAATTTTTTGTTTGTTTTAAAATAAATTTTCTTAACAGAAAATATAATCATTCCATTTTGGTTATAAATTGATATTTTTTTTAGGTAAATATTTACGTATTTTGTTGAAATTTTTTTTCTTTTAAAATAAGTTTTCTTCACACAAAATATAAACATTCCATTTTTGGTTAAAAATTGATATTTTTTTAGTTAAAAATTTATGTATTTTGTTAAAAATTTGATTATTTTTGGTAGAAATTTAAAGTTATTTTTTCAAATTCATGTCTTGTAGGAAATTCTTGATTTTAGTTAAAAATTGTTTGATTGAAAATTAAAGATTTTGCTGAAATTTTTTCTGTTGTAAAAATTATTTTTTTAAACTGAAAATTTGACTTTTTTATCTTTGGTGGAAATTTATAACTTTTTAATGAAAGTTTATGAATTTTGTTAAAATTTAGTTTTTTTAGTACAAAATTAAGAGTCTTGTTTAAAAGTTTATTTCTACTTGAAAATTTAACTATTTATTAAAAAAATCGTTTTTTTTTTATAAAAAATTAATTTATTATTTTGGAAATTTAATTATTTCATTTTTGGTTTAAAATGTATCATTTAGTTAAAAGTGGAACTATTTGGCTCTAAAAATATCTTTTTAGTTGAAAATTTAAAACTTTGTTTGGAAATTCAAGTATTTTGTGGAAACGTTTTTTTTTAAGTAATTCAACTTTTATATTTTTCGTTGAAACTTTAACTATTTTTTTCAACTTTTTTTTTCATTTGGTGGCAAATTCTTGATTTTAGCTGAGAATTGTTTCATTAAAAATTGAAACTTTTTGGAAATTTTTGTTGTATAATAATTTTCTTTAAACTAAAAATGTATCTTTTTATCTTTGGTGAACAATTTGTCATTTTTAAATGAAAGTTAATGAATTTTGTTCAAATTTTTTTTTTTAGTAGATAATTAAGATTTTTTAGGTTTGAAAAATGTTAGTAATTGCTTGAAAATTAAACTACTTCCTTAAAAGTTAATTTTTTTGGTTGAAGATTCATAATTTTAGTTAAAAATTTATGATTGTGTTTGGTTTAAAATTAATTATTTAAATAATAAAATTTATATTTTTAGTTGAAAATTCAAGGATTACATTTTTGGTTGAAAATTCATCTCGTTTGCTTATAAATTAATCTAATTTGTATAAAATTCAACAATATTTTTAAAAAGTCCATTTTTGTAGTTAAAGATTTTTCACTTCAGTTGAAAAATTAACTTTTTTGTTTAAAAATCTATTTTTGTTTGGTAAAATATTCATTTTTGTAATTAAAATATAACTTTTATATTTTTGGAAAAATTATCTTTTTTAGTTAAAAATGCAACTAGTTGAATGAAAAATTGTTTATTTTGTTGAAAAAATACTTTTTTGTTACAAAAATTCATCTTTTTGGTTTAAAAATATTTGTTTGATTTTGAAATGTTAAGAACTTGGTTAAAAGTATAATTAATTTGTTAAAAATTAAATGTTTGGTTGGAGACGTATCATTTTAGTTGAAAATTCATTTCTTTAGTTGAAAATTAATATTCTTGCTTGAAAAATCTTTTTTTCAAAATTAGAAAGTTTCGTTTTTACATTTTTTTTATTCCCGTTTTTAAAAAATTAAAGAATAATAACTATCGCAAATTTTTTTTGTTTAATTTTTTTCTGATTTTTTTTGCTCCACTGGGGAACGAACCACAGAAC